>DWHP01006783.1:0-11260 GCA_018247895.1 Parnassius honrathi | reverse complement strand
CCACTGTACGTTTCACAAGGAGTTTTCTTCCGCGTACGACCTCTCTGTGGAATAGTTTACCACCGACGATTTTTCCGAAAAGAAAATGAACCGTCGATACGACCTAGGGACCTTCAAGAAAAGAGCTTACTCCTTTCTAAAGGCTGGCAACGCAGGTGCGTGCAATTCCCCTGGTGTTGCGGTTGATCATGGGTGGCGGTAGTCACTTAACATCAGGTGAGCCGCATGCTTGTTTGCCCCCTATCCTATAAAAAAATGTCTAAAAGTAGGGATTGTAAGATTTATTTGCTACAAAATTAAACTTTTACCTATCTTATACTTATATAAGGTGGTCGAAAATTATCGTATTAAATTAATCATTTGTCATGAAATCTTTTGAAATGTTATTATTAGTAAACTCTACGAAATTATAGTTTTAACTCATAGATGTAACAAATAAATATAATAAAATGTAAAATGATTTTTAATTTAGGCACAATATTATAATAAAAAAATACGTGCGGCACTCGGGCACTGCCGCGGTAAAGCCATTGCATAGCATTTTTATCAACTTACGCAATTATAATTATTTATTTACTTCTTTATGCAGTATTTCTTTCTTTGATATTAATTGAAGTTTTTTCTTTGATATTAATTCAAGTTACACTTTTTGAGCGCGGTGACCGATAAGAAAACAATTTCTTTTCTTTTATTGAATAAATGAGAAGTTAATATTGTTTAATATATTTTTGTTATCTTACAGTAGATGTCGGTTATTCGGGAATTTTTATCATTGAAACTACAGGTTTATGGTAATTAACGAGTTCTTCCGACAAACGATAATTTTCTATAAAGTCTGTGTTGCATGATGACGACTCATATAAATCCAAATAATATGTTTATTATCTTACAATACATGCAACTAGTCTACACGAATGCGTCTAGTAGCACGCACACAAACGCCGTGCTGACGTCTGCCAAACTTAAACGACGTTAGACGATGTTAGGTTTTCGGATTTTAGATTTATTTCGTTACGGAATTTCTCAAAACCCGCGATAAAAGCCATGCAATTGTTTAAAAATCTATAAATAATTAATTTTTGAGATACTCCGCATTCTGCACTGTTTATTCGATTCACCTGTTTATTCAGATCATCGAGATTCGGTCGGTTTTCGGCATATTCACAATTCATACGAATCGCGGGTTAAAAACATACCGTCAATTGTTTGTGATCGGTTGTAACCAGTACTGATACATTCAAAAACAAGCGAATGAACCGTCGATACTTTTAAGTGTACCAGCTCAAACGAACGAATCATGCATGATTGACACATGTCTAGTTCTGTGATAATGTCTCTAGTATACACACGGTAATCTATGGTCTCTATATTTTGTGGTCTGCTACAGTCTGCTATTTGTGAATTTAGCAAAAAGTTTATTAGGGAATTGATATGATGAGTGTTGATTTGATTGTTGATTGATTTATGTTAGTGATTTAATGGAACTCTGCTGACTGAATACTTAAATTAAATTTTCTATACAAATAATAATCAGGCAATAAGCAATAAATATGATACTAAAAAGTGACAATTTAAGTCATGAATATTGCAGTGTTTACAACTTCGGCGCTGAACATTTGTTTATGGCCTCATAAATATGGCATATCTAAATGCCGGCTGCAATGTTAATACGATTAATGCAGCTGATATAATTGACGACATTAACATTGCTGATGATTTGTCCATAGTACCTTTTGAGAAGGAAACTTTTGGTAAGTAATTAGGTAAACAAAAATATCTGTGAACGTTGAATGTGTCAGCAGTCTATATTTATTGAATTTAAGTCGTAAACATTATTTCATGTCTTCCTGATTTACAGTGTTGATGCTTTCCTTGTCTATATTAATTAAAATCGCCTTTCCTCGTGTGTCCAATACCATCAAAGTTGGAAAACTACCTAACTAAGTTTGCATTGATTGCAGAAAGGGAATGTCTTACCTAGTTTGAAGTCCAACTTGCACATTATCCTTATGAGGCTTTTAGACAGTCAGCAGTACAGTGTTTTTCCCATAGGAAGAAGGAGGTCTATGATTGGTGGTTACAGTTTTCAGTGTCAGATTTTTGCACCTTTGAAACTTTACATCCAGTTATAGTCTCACTATTTCAAGTATGGCATAAACATAATGTTTATACTGTTATTAGTAGGAGGTCACATCTTCATGGCATTAACAATAGTCACATCATACAACACTCAGGCAGAATATGTAAATTAGCTTTTGTTAAATGTTGCATTTAGCAAAATCTGTTTTTATGTACATATCAGACAAAAACCATGGCTTAAAATAGTAAGGCATATTCAGCAAATTTAAAAAAAAAACTGAGGGTAGTTCAACAAGGTTATATGAAATCAGGGTTGGCCAATATGGTTATGTGACAGTTTTTTAATTTACACCAATATTATATTTCCTGTAATACACTGCATCATTGATGATGTGAAAAAATATTGGTAAGCCCTGTTTCCACAATTCTTGGTCTAAGTTAGACTCTACCGTTCAGATATTTTGTACTAGGAACATGTATTTGTTAACCACTTTGAGTTTAGTGTATCTAATAACTACTAGTATAGGTGACATGGTTGCTAGACATAGAATAGAGTATAATAATTTCAACATAGATTACAAGAATACTCGATGAAAGTCAATTATGCTTTTACCAGGACAATCAGAGAGAATGTTGTATTTGTTGTTTGTTGCATTTGGATATCAAACAATATGTAGTAGTGTGTAGTAACTTTATTCCATACTCATTAAACATGTCCCAACTAAACTCCTTGTCACCAAAAGTCAGTAATATTCACAAACTCATTGTTCCATGATTTTGTTACTTATTGACAATAATGTTTACTATCGATTGTAGGATATTTGCAATTAAATTATATAAAATAGGAAAATGGACATTTTAGTATACATAAACACTCAAATTTTGGCCTCTTCATGCCTGCAATAGCTGGAAACTGAGTAGGAAATTGATGAGCTTGGTGATCAAGTACGATGTGCCTCTAACCATGCAGTGATTTTTCAGTAAATGTTGTTTCCATGTGTCAGATGCTCAAAGAAGGAATTCATCATACTTGTATAGAATCCTTTCTACTCCTTGAAGTTTGCTAATTGTAAACCAACTGTCTCAGGACCAAAGTTCTCAACTTTTTTGTGTATATAATTTTATGTTAGTTTCCCCTTAACACCTTGTAATAAGTTTGGAGAACTTGCATGGCTTTAGCTCTGAAATATCTTCATACATCCTTTATTACTGCTCATTGTGTGCTAAAGTTAATGCTTAAAGGTTTAAGTGCAAGTGAAAGTTTCTAGCAAGATATGAACCACTCTCATTGTAGAATTTGCTGTGATCACTATAGGTACTTGGCAAGTGGATTGTCATTCACAGTACTAAGTGTTTCATATGTTCGACAATACTCCTTGTCAAAGTATTTTACATCAGACATGTATGTCATAATTATCTACCGGAGTTCATAACATCGTTTTAGTATTTGCTATGATAGTCCCTTTGATACCCATGAAACAAATTGAGATGGTAGGTATATTTGCTGTTGTCCCTACATGGTAATTAAATTCATACTATGACATTTTTTTTATAGAATAAGGGTGACAAACAAGCAAACAGGCCACCTGATGTTAAATGGATGCTGTGGTCCATAGACATCTACATTTATTTATATAGGTAAGTATACTAGTTGTCACCTCTGAGGACTAAGATGAAATGCCTAGTTTCCGTTAAAACGGGTCTGTGGTTCACTACTAGAACTAAGATGCTATTTTATGCTGGCATTCTCTTAGAGTGAACTGAGTGTGGATAATTGTATTGTTTTATTTATCCTCCAATATGTAATTATTGTTAGATCGAGCTAAGTGGAGTGCAGTGGACTGCTGCAGGCTGATGATGATGATGATGTTGTAATTACCTTACAGTCCTTTACCATGCTTTTTTCAGCAATATGTGAATTATGCGGTAGAGTAGGGCGACGGGGTCAGTTTTACACCCGCAATAATAAATTCTGTTCATTAAGATGTCATGCAAGTAAGCAAGGTCGACGCCATAATTGCAACTGGAGATTCAAACTTATGGAAGGAGCTGAACACATGGCGGGCCTTATTCCATTAGAACCACTTCCTCAGTTACAGCATTGGCAGGCTACATTTAACGACTTGCAGGTATTTTTTTTTATTATACTGACACTTCTTATTTTAATTATAAAATAAAAGTAAAGCTGCATTGCGTAATGTATGTCTCACAGCTGATCACAGGTCACCACTTATTTCTGAGAGGGCTATGGAGGTGATAGTCTGTTGAGCTGCTCTGTGCTTATTTGCGGACTTTGTATTATGTTCTCAAAATATTTTATTTTAGAGATACAGATTTCGTCACAATATGCTCTTTCATTGCCGAGCTTGAGGTAAATCAGTACTAAACAATTTCATTGGTGCCGGTGGGCATCAAGCTTGCATTGCTTGCGTTATAGGCATACAACTTAATTCTAATTGTTGTCATTATTGCCAAATTGTAATGGACAAACAAGCGCATATCGTTTAAACTGATCTCTATGATTGCCACTTCGATATGCACAATCATAGAGAGCACAAAAAAATAGAAGACAAAACTTGCAGTCTAAAGTATGGCCACTACCAAACATGCTTTTCAATAAATATTTACCCTGACTGAAGAAGATTTTAGACAAAAATCATTGTTTTATACAAAAGCCCGACAAACAAATAAGTACATGTGAATGCAAGTGATAGACACCGAGTTGTGATCCAAAAGTAACCATAATGAATTCTAAACATGGTAATTATAGTAAAAAAATATATTTTTCTACGTAGTCTCTTCTCAAGTCAATACATTTAGTCCATCTTTTACTAAACCCAGATTTCCCTTAGAACAAAAATCTTTGTCTTGACCCTCCAAAACCCTCAACAGCATCCATCACTTTGCTAGTCTGCAAATTTCTGGCCTCGAAAGTGTTCCTTGAACCGAGGAAGATGGAAGTCACTGGGACAAAAAATTGGAGCCATAGCCTTTCCCGCTAAACTTGACACTGAATTTCTTCGGGGATGGTGAGGAGGCTGAGGAAGTTTCCAAACCATTGATTGTTGTTTGGTTTCAGGATCAAAATGGTGGATCCAGGTTTCGTCCATGGCCATGAAACACTTTCGAAATATCGACTAATTTTTTCATTTACTCGTCGATTAACATTCTCAGTACCCAATGCGCAGAAACTTTTTTCATAAGCAATTCGTTTGCAATGATTTTTTAAACACTGCCATATGAGATCTCTGTGATCTCAGCTATATGCCTGATGGTCACTCTTCGATATAACAATATGACATCTTTGACTTTTTTTATGTTATCTTCAGTGAGTGATGTGGATCCTTCCATGTTCTGTTCAACTTAAACTCCTTGGCCCAGCATTGCAACTGTGGAATATGGAGAAGCAGAGTCCCCCAATGTTTCCATCAAGTCACTGTGTATGTCTTTAGGTGACATTTTTATTAAACAGAGGTACTTGATGGCAGCTCTGATTTCGTTATTCTCCATTTTGATGATTTTTTATGCTGACCTAGTGGATACATAAGCAATGAAAAAAAAATGTTTTTTTTTGTATTTTTATTTGCACTGAAAAATAACCGATTATCATTACTTTTGGATCATCGCCGTAGACCTGGGGGATCCATTTATTGTCGACTAGTCAGGTGCCGGGAGTTCGTCGCCGTGTCGTTTTTGTGTATTACGTGAAAACTGAAATGTCGCCTTTACATATGATTTAAATTAATCACTTTTAATATTCTAATTTACAACAATTATTCAGGCAGGACCAATCAAACAGTCTGCAGCATTAATAGCTAATAGTTATGAATGGAAGGATGAGTTGTTTGGCTGCGATTTCCTCGCAGCACCTGTTAGTCTTTTTAAACATGCCCCACTCCATGAAATGTGGGACAATACATTTGAAGGCATGAAAGTTGAAGTCAAAAATACGGACTGTGATAATTATTCTGAAAAAAACAATGATTTCTTTTGGGTTGCTACCGTTTTAAAGGTGAGTGTAAATAATAATGTTGATTTAGATAATCTATACATGTATACAAATAAATAAAATTGAAGTGTCTGTTTGTGATTTAGTAATAACTGTTTTTTACTTAGTGCATATGAAAGTATATACGGTACTTATAACAAAAAAACTTTTTTTAATTTTGTCTGTCGGTCTCTGTATGTTTGTCTATTTTTTCCGGCTAATCTCCGAAATGGCTGGACCGATGTTGACGGGACTTTAGTTGGAAGATAGCTGATGTTATAAGGAGTAACTAAGGCTACTTTTATTTTAGAAAAAGAGTTAAGGTTCCGCACAAAGAAATTAAAACCCATGAAATTCAATCGTAATAAATTCCAGGCGGATAAAGTCCCGGGGAACAGCTAGTGATTGAATAAAATTAGAACTTGAACATCGAAAGTGTACATATTGTCTTGGCCTATAAATGAAATCTCATGTATTGTTTAACTGTCCCATAAATCATTTTATCAGAATAATATGATAACATATTTTCATTTTCAGGTGAAGGGCTATATGGGACTACTTCGCTATGAAGGTTTCGGAAGCGATGATTCAAAAGACTTTTGGGTAAATTTGTGCTGTTCAGAAGTACATCCTGTGGGATGGTGCGCAACTAGAGGCAAACCACTTATACCGCCTAGAAGCATAGAAGATAAATATACTGATTGGAAAAAGTATGCACACTTTTATATATTTCTACTAAACCTAATTTTTAGAATTTCATTTTTGCGGTGTTATTGATTAAGTAGGAAGGGATAATAAATAAAAACTTCGAGATCTGACCTAAAATCTGAAATCAAAATTGAAAGCTCTTTTAGGTGTGAGTCGGAATCTTCTAGAAATACGTCGCAGATTCTTGTAACCGACCTGTTTTCACACGTATTGAATCATAGTTTAGTTTAGTTTAGTTTACGACGTGACGTAAACGTAACGTCGTGCTCAGAGCTTAGGAATAACTTACCTTTTAGGTTGTTTAGGCTTTTGATTTTACCAGCCCCAACTTGGCTCTTGGATTAAGGCTATGACCGTCCTTTGTGCCTCCAACTACTTGCGTAATAGAGCCGACGCAGTCTCACTGTGGTGGAGGTTGACCTGCACAAGGCTAGTTCTACACGAAGGGCATCATTCATCGTGTCCTCCCTGTCCCCGCCCAAAAATAAGCCTGCCAGCAGATCTCGTGTCTCATCAGCAGCCACCGAGTCGAAGTTGGTTGGCAAAATGCAGTCCTCTTCGTCACTCACTGAGTTGCCGCTAAGCTTCGGGCTCTACTGGGGGCTTCAGCTCGGTTGTGCAGGCCGTTTTTTCACTTAGTTAGTGATTCCGCTGTATTGGTAACCATGGTCCCTGTATCCATGACTTCCGTGTTCTTATCTGCCTTTTTGCTTGGTGGAGTATCAAATAATTTGCCGCCATGACCCTGGAATTTTACGTATACCGCCCCACATATACATGCGAGACGGCGTTCAGCTTTCATCAGGGTCGGGATATGATCCTCCGGTACCGAAACAACGAAGAACCACCCGTCTGCCTGCCTATCAGCTTTGCGTAGTTTTTTGTATGTGGTAGAGCCATGCTGCAGTTATATTAGAAGTATAGTTGTAGCACGAATGGGTCGGTTCGACCGGGGAGGGACCACGCTCTCACAGAATACCAGCGTGAAATAGTAGATTAATGCTGCTGTATTTCGTATGGTAAGTGTAGAGAACCGGAGACCCTTTTTACTGGAAACGAGGCATTCCATCCTAGTCCTCACAGACGACAACGCATCTGCATTTTGTTTTGTAATTGAGGATACATGTAGATGTCTATGGGTCTATGGTCTCCTTTAAAAAAAGGAATTTATGGATAATAATGTACTTTGGGAATAAGGTAATCACTACCCAACTATTTCTAGTTTGTTTCCTATTGTTATCTGCGTAACGTAGATCTGCTGATCTGATCTGAAGTTCTATTTTATAGATATTAGCCAGACAATTACAATAATATACGTGCTCATACCTACAGAAGCATTGAATCTAGGGGATGATATTGACCCCTTGGATCTGTACGCCTTCTTGTAAAACGCTTTAAAATAATTGTCTGGCTAACATATAAGTATAAAAATGGTGCAGCAGAATGTAAGTGAAAGTGAGTAATTTTTTTGAAAGCTTTAAAGCGCCTGCAAAGCGATACTGCCGACGGAAAGTGTCTGGGAGTATATTGATGACTGATTTTTAACGATATTATCATATAAAATATACGTAAAAATCGGTTGGGAGAATAAACGTGATGCGAGTAATGTCTTTACATACCTTTACTACCTGATACCTGGAAAATGACCGTCTGATCAAGGTAGCAGGGAGGCATGCGATCATAATAAATACATACACTATCACTGTTTAATCTTACACATTTCGTTCGTCAGAAAATAAGCGACATCTGGTGGCCCTAGGATCTTGCTCAATAACAGTTTTTCGAAAATGGCACTCAAAATTAGTTTAATAAGTACTATAAAATACGCTCGTGCCAACCACATGTATTGTCTATCAGACTCAGTGGAGTGCGATAGCGCGAGGTCGGTTTGACCCCTGCCCCGCAGTAACCCCACCGTTGCTTTGTACATTCGTTTCCCAACTGCAAGGTTTTAAACTGTGCATATAGTAAGTATAAATTAATTATAAAATAAGCATTTGAAAGTCAAAATGTCAGTTATTGAATTTCTGTAAATACCTCCTCTTTTATATATTTATTTTATGAGAGATTCCGGCGAAAGCTATTAAATGTATCACAATGAAAATAAATAACTATGGAACATTTCTTAGAAAATAAAGCAGTATTACACAGCGAGTCGGCTGGCGTAATCTCATCAAATCCTACGTAATAATATATGACAAGCAACAAAGAAGATTTGTAAGGTCGCGATATTTTACTTTCAGGGTCAAGTTCAGTGAACTCTACATTACTGACTATTTTATGTAGGATTAGATAGTCATTCATACTATTTGCTAGTATTTTAATGCAATAGTCATTAAAAATCTGTCTAATTCGGTGTATAATTGGATTAATTATCTTTAAATAATATTTATAGTTTAAGGTAAACTATCCGACTGCTGGAATAGGAACAAAGTTAAACAGAAGATGGGTAACAACACCTTCCTGATGACAACTCAAAATAATGAAACACTGCAGTTGGTAGCCCGCCTGCCAAGCATGCGAAGCCAACATGCCAACTATGCCAATTATCGTCCCTATGAGGCAATCTACAGGAAGGCATACGTTCAGCAAATAGACTTTTGATAGATTATAATGAATGAATGCATGACGAATACATGGCGCCCGCTGCGCACTGAAGTTACATGGTGGTCATTTCCTTGTTCTATGATCCTTTTAAAAAATAAGAAATATTCTCAAAAGTTTTACGTATCGAATTTGTTACTTTTTACAGAAGACGATGGCAAACGTGCATGCGGTAACTGCAAACACTAGGGGAATTGCAGGTGCGTTGCAGCGCCTTTAAAAAGAGTAGGTTCTGTACTTGAAGGTCACTAAGTCAATCCGGATGAATCGCAAGTTGTAGCCGATTTTTAACTTTTAACTTTTACTAATACGTTTCTTAGATTAGTTACCGCTGTGAGGCTGTGAGTTTGAACACCGCACGAGCCAAGTGTCTGTATGGTCTACAAAAAAAATTTACCGGTATTCTTGTTATGTAAAACGTCTCGACAAAGTTGGAGAAAAAGAAATTAGTTAGTCTGTCAACTGGCACTAAAGTTAAAGTTAAGACGTTACTTCTGGACTTGGAGTTTTTAGTAAATGATTCATGGATAGTCTCTTTTTTTCATATCGACACGTAAGTTTTTTTTAAATATATGTTCACTGATAACCGATTTGAGAGCCATCATCAAAAGTGGTCCAATTATTAAGTTTCCATCAATTTTGTGATAATCGATTGCAAGTTAAATATAATAGGGTATTATCAATATGAAATTACTTTAAAAATTAATATGAATTAAACGTTTTAAATTAAAAGACTGAACTGAAAGACAAGAAATTTAATGTTTAAAAAAAATATTTTTTGTCTATTTGCTTAGTTGACGGGATGTTGTGCGTAAAGACGAACCTTCGCCCTGGCAAAAGGTTAATGTTATAGCCTTTATACATGCAACTGCTAGGCAAGGCGGCCTTTCACTATTAACTTCTATTTTGTAAGAAAGTCATGATGAAGCAATTAGTCCGCCACTGTTATTTAATCTCAGACCTGCAAGTTTCCCCACTATGTTTTTCTGCAACGCCAAACATGCGTTAAATGTACTTTGAAGTTTGGAGAGCCCCGCGGCTCTTCGCACTAACGTGTTGCTCACCATAACCTATTGGTTGTTTTCAATGTTCTTCGTTCGTCAGTCAGCAAATATCAATATTTTTTAATACTATATCATTTTAATACCCTTCGAATCAATTTGTCATAAAGATTTGCGCAGTTCTCACAAACGCATTATTGTCTCTAAATATGTGTTTACATTTCACTTGTATGTTTCACGGGGTAATGTTTATTAAATTGTTGAGGTCATTATATAGCCGAAGTTATCTGCAGCCCAGACATTACGTTCTATTTGTAATAAGTGACTCACTTATCGATAAGTGAGTCATACTTGGTATTTGATTATATTTGAATAATAAATTTACCCAATCCACATTCTAGCGGAGTATGTAGGATTTCTATAGGGTACAGCAATAATACGCGAGATATTTCTACCTTTTACGTATGGACTATTTATGATAACAATACCCTTTAGTTTCCAGTTCTCACTTTACAATCGTTACAATAGAATAGAAACGAATATATTTGTATAAAATAGAAATTATAAAGAATTCTTAATGAAAGTAATTTCTTGACCATTGATACGAAAAAACACCTGTGTCTTGAGAAAAATCAGCACGAAACCTGGCGGGACACTTCTCCCATACTAAGTTTTTACTATTGTTTACAACACTCAAATAAAAAACAGCTTGGAAGCGATGACCTCATCCCCAGATGTTATTATCATCCATTTAAGCATTTATTATATAATAACCTTTATTTATAAAGTCTTTGTGTAGTAAATCAAAAAATTTAAATTGAACTTCGTAATAGTGTTACATGACCCCATTAATGAATTACTCGTACTCTGTGTATTTGAG
>DWHP01006782.1:0-11261 GCA_018247895.1 Parnassius honrathi | reverse complement strand
GAGTGAGGGAATAGAGAGTGCACTTGTGCTTGCGCATACAGTTGGGCACTATAAACCTGTCCCGCGCCGATGGCTAGCCTCCGTTGAGGCAGGCCGCCGTGGCCGGAATTCGGTCTGGAGGACATTATTTTAGAATTATACAGGTTTGGTTGTTGAGACTACTGATATTAGTGGCAAAGAGCAATTATCGATTAGTGTTTGCTATTTACGTTATGACAAAGATGATAAAAAACTAATTATTTGTGAAGAATTCCTCGGATATGTGCTGTTATCAGTTGAAGTCAAAAGCCAATACAGAAACTACGAGTATTATTCAGTTCCTACAAGATTGTAATTTTGATCATAGTTAAGTAAACTCAACCCGTTAAGTAACCCATCGCAGAAGTACACAAAAACTCTCATAAGATGAGGAGTGTCGGTCACACTCCTCATCTTATGAGAGTTTTGTCCATCTCCTGGTTTGATCTCTCTGCCTCTAGTGGATACTTCTGTCCATCTCCTGGTTTGATCTCTCTGCCTCTAGTGGATATTTTTACACCGCCAGTACACGATCAAAATAACGTTTATGGTACATTCGAATTACGTCAGTGACCTGATTTGGAAGCCGCTGAATTGTTAAACGCAATTTGAATTCCCGTTTTGATTCTTGCTAGGAGCCGTGAAATTGCCCTAGTGGGACATTTTGGCACTACTTTGTGAGAGTTGCTATCACAAATCTTTCGGATTTGAGGACTTCAGGCTTTCAAGGGTGTTTCAATTGCAAGTACAACGATGGTGACTAACGATCAAGTGAGACGCATGCATGCTTTTATGTAACAAATTGAAAAATTGAATAATAATAATTGATATAAAACGTATGAAAATTAAACCTTTTTGTACATTTTTAATTCACTACTGAATTAGATTTTGTATCCTTCTAAACAAATTGGTTTGTTGATAAAAATAATTTGTTGACAAAAAGCTTGATATAAAATATTTAATTTCCACTAAATAGATTGTAATATAATTTTATTATCTTGTAAGTGTTATAGATTTCAATTGCAGTGCAGTGAAAGATATTGTTTAAATAAACAGTTTTTTTTAATTTTTTGTCATCTGTCGGATAGAAATATTTTGTTGAAAAAATTAATCTAGAAACAATTATGAAAGATAATTAAGTTTTAATAACAAAAGCTCAAACAATCGGACAGTGTAAACGATCTTATTGGTAAAAAAACGTAAGCTTTTTGCCAGATTGTATACGTACTAAGTAGCTTCTTACTCGATTTTGAATCATGCTTTTAGGAGTAACGAATTATCCATAAAGCACTCTTATGATGCAAAATTAGCATTGATATTGACAAATGATTCATATCAATCAACTGTCGATGTCGGTTGGACTAAACTTAGTTAAATAAAGCTACGTTAATATTAGTGGTACCAGCTAATACCTGCTCGCTTCGCTTGGCGTATGATATTTTACTGTGGAACATATATCTAAAGTATCAAGATTTTTTTTTTTGAAGGGACTATCGTAAAATCCGTTCTTAGAGAGCGTCTATATAGTCCAGCCACTTTAGGGTTTCACCTCGGAATTTGAGATAAAAAGCTGGAAACTCGTGTACAGCTTCATTTTGGCGTTCTAAAAGTCGCTTTTGTTTAGTCTAAAAAAGCTTTCTAGCTGATCGGAGCATCGAGCTCGTTGTATAAACTCTGTAAATCGACAGTGTAAACTCTGATTATAAGCCTATTAATGCTGGTGTTCCACAAGGCTGCTTGCTATCATCAACACTGTGTATCGCCTCGGAATTTGAGATAAAACGCTGGAAACTCGTGGTTAGATTCATTTCGGCGTTCTAAAAGTTGTCTCAAAAGGTATTATTCACCGAGATTCACTGTTGACCGTATATTACAGTATGTATGCCTGAGCGCTGGGCGCTCTCCGGCCTCTGTCTCGAAACGGGTTGAGCATATAGGAAAAAAGTTTAGATAAAAGTTGTGGCAAATTTTTTATCTTTAATTTTCATAATAAGTGTTGAAGTGATTGGAACCGTAGAAACGGAGATAATTGCAAAAAACCGATTATCGTGACCTTTGACCTTGTTAACTAACGACGTGGACACGAGATAATACGAGATTTTTGAGACAACTTTTAGAACTCTAAAATGAAGCTGTACACGAGTATCCAGCTTTTTATCTCAAACTCCGAGATTGACCCCTTTTTTCCCTAAAGTGACTGGAGTAATAGTGAGGATTGAGTTACAACACTAAATTTAAGGTCAATCGGGTGTAACTTTTAGAGATCTCGTGATAAGTCAATCAGTCAGTGGTATTTCGCGTTATATTTATATACGTTAATATATATACAAGATAGACCCATGAAATAAATATTATATTTACTTTGGCCTGTGAGGGGAGATCTGTGCCCAATATTGTACCTATATAATAATGCTACATACTACCAACAAATATAATACTGTGTGATGGTGAAAGGCATTCCATAACTTTGAATTGTCCTTTGGATGTCCTAAGAAGCGTTTTTAGGGAATGGTGGTTAAACGATGACTGCAAACAGTACCAAAGGTGTGAGACGTCTGATATTCCTTTATCATTCATTCATTTATTCGATTATCCTTTCACCTACCAAGGGCAGTACAAAGGTGAACATAAAGGAGAAATAAATCTACTCAGATCGGTCCAGACAAGCCTGTAAACTTTCTACTTATATACTCTCCACTGCTGGACACACACGTAAGTCTATAGAGAGGAACCTCATTTCTTAGGGTTTTTGGACTTAGTCCGGTGCTTTTCACTGTGTGTTGGCGAACTTTACATGTCCACAAAATATTCATGCGTCAAATATGTACGCAGGTTGCTTTACCACCGAGCACATGGTAAATCAGTAATTAGCTGCCATTACAGCCTACCAAAATCCAGCTGAACATGGGCGTCCCCAGTGTCTATTGGGGAGGCCCATGTTCAGTTGGAGGCAGTCTTGCTTCATAAGAGAGTATTTGCCATAGTTGCCACGCTTGGGAGGCGGGTTGGCAACTTTCATTTTTTAATGATAAGTTATTATATCTATCACCTGATTTGTTGCACTCTGTTGGCTCTTACGACACCCAACAGACTTTGTGGGGTACTGGATATTCATACACCGCCACTGCACGTCATCATTACATAACACGATGCAAATGCAGTGGCTCCGGCAACGACCGAAATTGGGGTCGCTGTTGTTACACGAAAATCAACAAAACACAGCACAAGCAGCATCAAATAAAAAATCATTAGCATTCTTTTAACGTATTTTTCTCTTCCGGAATATTAGCAAATTTATTATTATTAACACGCTATACTTAAAAACGACTGCCGTCTACGACTAGACTAGACGACTAGCCATCTGCGCAGCAAAAGGTTATAACCGCTCGAGTGCGTACGCAAACACAGGTTCACTTGCTAATCCCTCACTCTCATAGTCCGTTTGAACGGCAATCCGACTGATCGGATAAACATCAGATGCAAGACCAACGACTGCACGCACTCTCCTAGGTACGAGGGAAACACCGCCAACTTCTTGACTTCGGACTGCTACTGAGAATTTCTCCACTGAAAAACCCATTAAAAGGTTTTGAGTCCGTCCCTGGACTCGACCTCAATTTCGACCACGAACTCGAACCCAAGATGACACGATCAGTAGTTGCGCTTACGATCACTAGATCTACGAAACAGTCAAGATAGTAAACACGCATGATATGGTATGGTAATAAATTAATTTCAAAATTGTTTGAAATAAAAGAATATTACTCGAAAACAAACTTTCTTTACTGTTAGAAGTTATTCTGGAGGTTAAATGTTAAAAACATAGTATACTATAATACACAATAGAATGACTGTCAATCTTATTTTGTACGAGTAGTCTTAGTTTGACAGACTGAGTAAATTTACACATTTTAGACTTTTGATTAATGGTTCAAGATCATCCTTAAAAAAATCGTTTAAATTTGAATACATATTTATTTATAAATAGGTATTAAAATTTAAACCGTAAGATTGGAGCCGTGGTAGCTCAGATGGTTAACACTTGCTGTAAACATAACAGAACGCGAGTAACCCGGATCGATCCCCCGGCACCAATGAAATTGTTAATTGCAATTTTAAGTGCTGATTTGTTGCTCGGTGGTGAAGGAAAGCATCGTGAGGAAACCTGCATGTCTGAGAAATAAAGAAAAAAATATTTCGAAGACATGTGAAGTCCGCCAACACGCATTCGGGCAGCGCGGCGGACACTTCCTTGCCCGAAAACCCTCTCAGAAATGAGGGGAGGCCTGTGCTCAGCAGTGTGACGTATATAGGCTTTACTAAACGTCACTTTCGTTTTATTTTTAGACGTATTTATTTTCACATCATCATTCTTCATATTTTAACTCTAACTTACAATACGATTAAAGCCTATTAAACTTAACTGATGAAATAGGCCCCTCCCAAAAACCCGCAGAAACATTTATACGAGGGATATGCATATACCATAGTTTGACACTTGGTAAGCGGGTTGGCGACAGCAGTTTCATTCATATGTTTAGTCGTTATTAGGAAGACGCTGCTGCCCATCTCCTCGTTTTCCTCTGTCGCCTTTAACGACGACCACAGCATGATATGGGGTAATGGATATTCTTACTCAAAGTGTGTTGTGAAAATTATTTTATACTTTTTGATTATTTGTGGTCGGTTTTAACCTTTGTTGCTTAATAAATATTATGACATAAAAGTAGACAAAAAATCGGGATGTGACTGTATCGTACACACAGGTGTGTATCTTACGTAATACGTATAAGTAACGAGTAATCTTGATAATAATGACAGTACCGCCGCCGACGATGTAGTTGCAATACGTTACGATATGATCTTAGTTCAAGGCCAGTACTGCATTGAAATCTTCCATACACCTCTCTTTAACGGCCTGTACTACCTCAGCTCAAATTCTAATTTTGCCCCCACTTCCCCGCGGCATTCTTTCGCACACTACGGCTCGCGGTCACGCGGAAACACGAGGTCAAAGCGATTTTGTTAGAGTAAATTAAATATTATAGGTCGAGCACTAAGTAATAAAATTTTCAGTCATAGTTTAATATTAACTTGTCATTATATAAACATAAAATTATATGTCGCAAATTTAATTTCATTGTACATACTAACGGCATATTCTTATAACTATAAAAACTGTATTGTAAGTTTATAAGATCGTAAAATGCAAAGCGTAAACTTACTACCAAGCTAGGGTTGCCAGGTCTTTACACCGAAAAGCCGGACAGACCATCCAGCTTAGCCGTACATTTTGGTAAAAAGGTCGGATACCTTTTATTATTTAGTCTTAGGCGACAATATATATTTTAAAGTAAAACAATGCTTATATCATTAACCGGAAAATCCTAAATTCTAATGAAATGACAGTAAAATTGAATAAATCAGTGTTCTTTATTATTAATCATTCAATATTCATTACAATATTAATTTCAATAATTGCAAGTACATGAAAAATGAAAAAAATAGGTCATATATAAAAAGCCTAACAAAAGCCTGACAGGCCGGACACTGTTTAATTTGGCCGGTACGCAAGCAAAAAGCCTGAGTGAGTCCAGCTTTATCCAGACGCCTGGCAACGCTATACCAAGCCAATGTACCTGCAGAACTTCAGTGCAATGGGGATTCGCGCTTGACTAGTTTTTTGTAGCAGTAGAATTCATGCAGTGGTTTAGAATCGATTTGCAAAATTTCTTATAGGTAGGTTTCATACGTAAACGGCTGTCACATTACATACATACCTCTCATTGTACGTAATGCGTCTAAAATTAGAGATCAGCGTATACTGGGGAGTGGTGTTTGATAATTATGTAGCCCCGTGTAATAATAACAGTAAATAAAACGATAAATCTTTAGGTAGTTAGAAGATACTCACGTACTCACAATTTAGCTAAAGCTAAACTATCGAGGTACGTCAGCACTCAATAGGTTCACAATTTTTATGTGCTTATGTAGTAGGTAGCACTGCAGTTGGATAAGTTATTTTTTTTAAAACGGTACCCCCACACTAGGATTTTTTCTTGTATCGTGGAGGCAGTTTACAGATACAATTTGCACAAGGACAGTCATCCAGATCCGGAACAATTTTTTCTAGGTCTTACAAATACTTGTTCCATGTGGGAATACGAACTCATGGACTCCAGCGCAGCAACTCATTGCTAAGCCAGTTCGTCACAGAGTAACGATAACGTAAGGACGGATAAATAAGTTACAGTTTTATTTCTTTATAGTTAGATAGGTAGGTACTTACCGAACACACTTATATTTTATACTACGGGTCGAGGGTTCGATTCCCATACGGAAAACATATTTTTATGGCCTACGGATAGTTGGGAAATTTTTGCTTGTAATTGCACCGTCTCCGATTCAGGAGAAATCCTGGAGTGGGGCAACGTTATAAAAAACGATTACAACATAGATACCTACATTTGGTTGTATATTGTCAAAACAAAAACAAACATCTTTAGGTACCTTTTTTTTCATATAAGTTGCCCCACGCTCGATTTCTCCAGAATCGTGAACGGTATATTTATAAACACAAATCTTCACATACAGAAACACCTGTGACTAGTAGCGCAGCAACCAATCGCTTAGCCACTGCACCAAACGTGTCATATGATAAATTTCTATATAATATTTGTAATCACTTACTTCATTACGTTGATCGTACGTTTGTCCGTTTCTTTACGCCAACCCAATCGCTTCTTATTTTTATTACGCTTATTTCCCATTGCGCCTACACTATAAATCTAAATATCTATTTCTATAGTTTAATTTTACGTCGTCCCGTTGCGTGATGTTTGTTATGAGTGCAAGCGACACAGCTCTCCCGTTCGAAACCCGAAGCGAGAGCGAGCGGCGGTGTCGGGCGGCAGGGAACAAACTAAACGACGGTTTAGGTAATTTCTTTTTGCGGTGAAAATAATGATAATTAAAAAAAGTAAAAAACATAGGCCCTGATTTATAGTTAGTTCAGTTAGTATGCAAAGTTTCATGACCTAATTTGAAGTATTTTTTGAATACCAGCGGTTTATATTTCGGTTTGGAGGTAACTTTGGATTTTTTCTATCGAGAAATCTTTTATGGAATCACGTTTTCGTCTAATATAGTACTTAACGTTAATCCTCAACTTCACCATATATTTATTTTAGAGACAATGCTGCAGTATTTTCGGCATAACAGAGGATCTTGCTAAGCCATTTGAGGTTGTATAGGCCTTTAATTGCCAAGTAATCAGATCGGTTAATAGTGCAATCGGTATCATATCGTCATTAATGGCAGTGATGAGTATAAAACAACGATGACAAGAAGCATAACCACAAAACTTTTTTACTTTTATGAATAGCGTCGTCAGCAAACCTTTAACACCGCAAATTGCTCGCCTTGACTAAGCAGCTTTACATAGTTTAACATGCAAATCGTGCCGTTCACTATGCCATATTCAACGTCAATGTTAGTCGTAATTATCTAAGGGTACGTGACGACGACACTCATTTTGTGAAGCATTTGCCTGACTCTAGCAGCTTCGGTGTGATTCTTGTAGCCGATTTAAATGTCATCAGTGTCGCTGTGTGTCTCTTTCACTATAGCACTGCTATGAGTCCACGCTGTGATAGATGTTGACATTGAAAGCCTGATTATTACCCAATCGACGCAGTAGCTGTTGCACCATTGTATCCACATCGACGGGTGCATTAATGACTTGTCCGATGATGCCGCAGTGGCCACCGTTACGCAACCTAAGTATCTGCATAAATGGTAATTATGTGACGCTGCTAAACGAACTCAAAATGAAGACGTTTCCGCTTCCACCGCATGCGATTCGTTACAATCATTACTCGTTATAACAAATTCATTGGTCCTTTAGCAATTGATAAATTTTATTAAATTTTGGATGTAGATGATAAATATGTAGCTAGCTGCACGTCAAATTGTATTCCACGATTTTGTTATCATCAATTTTTTTGAATTGTCTTCCACTGTGAAATCAAATTTAAAGACCTATTCACGTCAAAGAAGGTAGGTTCTGGAATAGGAAGCGTTACAATTCCAACTGTGATATTTAATATCGAAGTTATTTTTTTTAAAACAAAGGCAATCTATGAAGAAGACTTATTTTCAGTTGTGGACTTTTCCATTATTTACTTATTAAAGCCTGTACGTGCCAGGCAAACTGACACAACCAGAGAGAGATCAGTTACACCATCGGTTTTACATGTTTTCAGAGGCACAGGGGTGAAACCATTTAATTTCTGACTTCAGGCTGCATTTGGGAATTTCTTGACAGACAAACCCAGTAATTATTTTGGCCTGGCCCGGGATTCAAATTGCGGTTACGATCACTAGAATAATGAGACAGTCATTGATAGCATGACCATCTCGTATGTATGAAACCCGGACTTACGATAGAGAACAGCGTTAAAGTTGGAAGACCTCTTGTGTAGTGAACTTCAAGCCACCTGACATACGTGGTGATGACATATCCTCCATCTTCCCTACTAAAGAAGAGGCCATATGCGCTGGTAAATTATTACCAGCTGATAAGAAAAAACTAAATAAAGTTTAGCAAGCAATTTTAGTAAATTTATACAATAGGAACAAATGTTTACACATTTTATTAAAAGTAGCACGTTTTAACATTTTGCGTTTCGTTTTAAATAAAATCTTTTCCGAGCTTTGATTGGATCACAGTTGTTCGATGCTACTCTTGTTATGTTTTCCCGTTCTAAAGTAAACGCAAATTTTACTCCCCTTTTGCGACTGAATTAGAACAGCTACATCATGATGGTTTACATTATCAATATTAAATTATTTCGCCGTGAATAGTAATAAAATAAACAATACTTTTATTATTGCATTCAAAACAGGATAAAAGCGTAACTGCTTGATCAAATTAGATTATTTTCTCTATATTTGGTATCAGACTGTACCAGTACATTAATAGGCACTTCTATCACTGCAGGAAGAAATTGCTGATAATTTTACTGACTGATGATTAGTGGGTAAGAGTCCTTTTCTGCCAAGAAGTCCATATGTATGGGTACCATTCTCTTGCCTATATCTGCCAACATATAGCAGTGCTTGTACACATGCTAGTTCGGTAGTAAAACATGGTTAAAAACTGTGTCTGATAATAAAAACAATTATTTCAAGGCTGTGTGAAGTCAGTCAATGCGTATATTGCTATCATGGCATGCTATTTTGTGCTTCAATTAAGGACAGTGGTCCCACAGCTGTGAACAGTTACAATGAAATTTTATACGAAAGGCCTTGCTAGTTCACCAACTCGACTATTTATATTTTATAATATTCTTTAAGCAGTATACATAAGGACAGATATTGTTCTACTCCTTTCAGTAGGTGGCGCGATGAGTTTTGCTTCTAATTCAATTTCAAATTCTCACAGTGAAAATGATAATAATAATTTGATCACAGACCCATCACATAAATTTTGTGATTTTCTTTTTCATTTTCCATTTTAGCCTATCAACAGTGTACAACTCAACAAAGGGCTTCTTTCTAGATTGGCTCATAGGGGTGTATTTGTCATAGTTGCCCCACTTGCAGTCGGTTATACAACCGCAGTTTTTTTTTTAGTTTTCATCAGAATGATTCTGCTGCTTACCTGTTTTATTTCCCTCTGTTCTCGGCTCTTATAATATCCACGAATATATATGAAGCAGATAATTCTTTTACACTGCTACCAAACGGCTTTTCTTTTAAAATTGTGAGTATGAGTCCTTGTGGTACATAGATATAGTAATTGTTAGTAAATTGATTTTAGCGCCACCTGTCGGATCCCATTATAGCTGTGGTCCATTGTCTTGATAAAATATTTACTATAATATGTGCAAAGATGATGACCTGAGTTACACGATAACAAACAGACACTAAAGTTTATTATAAATTTAAAAAAGACGTTCAACTCGAAGACTAACCCCTAATGTTTATGTCAATTATTTGCAGTTATGAGTATTTTAACCTTAGTTTTGGTAGTTCAGGGGATTAGCACTAGCCGTAAACAGTATGCAGCCGAATGGATTCGTTACCCGCCGGCACCAATGAAATTGTTCGTTGCAAATTGCTTTGAATGCTGATATATCTTTAATTTGATATATACTTCCTTGTACGTGATGGAAAACATGCATGTCCAAGGAATAGAACATATCTAGGATATGTGAAGTCTGCCAACATGCGTTGGTATAGCGCGATGAACTCATTACTCCAAAACACTCTCAAAAGTAAGAAGAGATTTAAGCTCAATAGTGGAACATATTACATAGGATGATACTTTTTCATTTTATGACTAGTTTTAACGCTAATTTGTTTCATCCCCGGCGGTAAAAATACTTCAATTTACGTAAGTCAGGGCCATGAGACATATTTATTCGCGACAATTTTGAAAATACGAAAAAAAAAAATTTCTTGGCTGTGGGGCATAATAAAACATGGCCGTGGTGGGATTAACGACTCGTGGAAATTATTTCGTGTCAATGAGTAATAACACAACAAAACCTGCTTGCCTGGGGAATGTAAAAATGCTACCCGGCTTATCGTATTCAAAAATAGTTTTTTGACCTTCATTTTCTTATGAAGAAAAGGTCAGTGTTTGACATTTTGAGAACTTCTATTTCATCATCAGACCGTAAAATTTCACTGCTTTTAATGGATTTCTTCCTTTGTGGAATATATTTGCCTAAATCTTCACTCCTAGCAGATGAATTGACGTTTGACAGTGACAGTACCAGACGTATCATAATTGCTTCTGACCGTCACTAGTCTGGGTATTTACGCTTGGAGTTAACGAGTTAGTTATAATGCCATCTATCGGAAGCATTAAGATCTTTTCCTAAATATTATAGGCGGCTCTTATTGATATCACAGCAAGTTAAAAATTGTCTACTCACTTATTACAGTAAAGTTGAGCCTGAGATTTCTAGTAGGTGAGTTCTTGAAATCAACCCTGCAGCGGTAGACACCGGCATCAGTTGTAAATACATTATCCAACAGTAGAGTGGCTGGTATAGCTGCAGCGCGAAAATATGCTCGAGATCCAAATCCCGAAGGCGATGACCAGAGTTTGGGCTGTGTTAAAGCCCGACCTCGGACATCGTAACTGTAAAATATAAACTTGTATAGTAAAAACTATAACACATGTCATGTTTACTTGCAAGAATTTTTTTTTATTTACGTAATAATAATAG
>DWHP01006781.1:0-11261 GCA_018247895.1 Parnassius honrathi | reverse complement strand
TCAGACTGGAATTACTGTTTTAATGATTGGTTTGCACGAATGAAAAAGTGCATTAAGTTGAACGGAGAATACTTCGAAAAACAATAAAATACAATTTAACTATACCGTGCGTGTGGTTTTTCTTATTCCCGATCATTTTAGTGTGCCCTCGTATACACATGTCTATCGAAATTGTTACATTTTTGATAGCATACCATCTATATGACATTAAGTCATCACAAAGCAACATTTTAGTAACTCATTTAACTCACAACAACGTAGAGTAGAGAAGGGGTATTGATGCACTTTGTAAGCATTAAGGTTGAAAGGTTTTCCATAATCAGATGGCCCACTTATCTGACGCTGCTAACTATTGCTAACGCTGTGAGCTCTTTTTAAATGTACTTTGAATGTAAACTAAACCACAGAATAAATAATAGTTACAAGAACCTAAACGAAATAGTTAGTCATTTATGGGGTGCCATGAGGTCTTTTTGGCCTTTCCCATCGTTACCATTTACGTCACGTGATAGATTTTCTTATGCCTATATATGTTGAGTTTTATTATGTTTTATTAGTCGACATAATAAATGTTTTTCCTGAGTATCGATACATTAAAATAGTGTTAAAATCTTTCGTTTCGGACCATTGCCACAACAAAGTTTTGTGCAGAAAAGAAAATTATAATGAGATGCTGGAATTAATCCGAACATAAATAATTATGTTCGGATTAATTCCCGCCGTCAAATTTCACGAACGCACATTGCTTCTAAATTACCATCCTCACTATCTTGATGCTTTGCGGTCCATCACTGTGCTTTTTACACTGTGAGTTTTCTTCCTCATAGAACTTTTCTGTATAATTGTTTATCACCAGCGATTATTTTGGGTCGATATGACTTAGGACTTCAAGAAAAGAGCTTATCTCTTTTATAAAAGTCGGGCAACGCACCTGCAACTCCTCTGGTGCTGCGGTTCTTTTTGGGGGGTGGTCAGGTGAGCCGCATACTCGTTTGCCCCCTCGTCTGTATAAAAAAAACCGTAAACGATGATATAATGTTATTGCAGTTTTTGAAAATAAGAGTATATAAGACTTCTGCTTTTATTTCAAATTATTCCAAATCGAATGTGATTTATAGGCAACAACGTTTTTGCCTACAGATCGACCCTTACGAGTGTTTGCGTGCGCAGTAAAATCAGTTAAAATAATGCATCACCATTAGTTTTGAATTTAAAGGATAAAAAGGATAGAATTTTTGAGATATTTTTTAAATTAATTTTTCTTCACCATTTGCTTATATCACTTATTCTGTACATTATTTGCAAAAGTGGCCGTTTATTCCAAAATAACCCCGTATAAAAATATATTTTGAATCATTTTAAACATCACTACTACGGCCCTCCACAATCCCATTGCTGAACATAGGCATTCTTTGGGGGAGGCCGCAAGAAATGTCACAAAGCACGGTCCTGAGCCACCTGGTCCTTATTTAAATATTTTTTTATAAATAAATTTTGTAATCACGTATCAAGTACTGCTTCGACTGCTTCGTATTCTGTCCATCTTAAATTTGTAAATTTCCTTAATAAACGTATTTCCAAACTTCATTTTAAATTGCCTAGTCATACTATAATGTAATTCAGACTAACGACCGTCTAAGCAAATTTCGGTTGTGTCTGACTATTCTTGTACATATCATCCATCTATCTACGTACATTATGAGTAATGAAATCTTAAAATTCCAATTTTAGATGTTATAAAATTGTTTATTATCTGTAGAAATACCGTCTCATTAAATTTATTAACAGACACAATTTAATGAAAATCTGTATCTATATTACGAAATAAGCTGTGTAAGATCACTCTTGACTTAAAAAGTAGGCCATCGTGTCGGGTGAGATTATTATCACAGTTTGATTTAATTTTAGAACTTTCTGATTAATATTTTTTAATTAACTCATTGTATCCACTCTCATGATTTATATAAATTAAGTGATTTAATAAATTCCGTCATTAAGTGGTGTCGTAAGAGGCGACGGAGACAAATGGAACAGGAGATGGGCAGTAGCATACTATATATTATTGTTACATGAATTGGGGGGGGGGGGATAATTTGGTAAAATCATTATTATGTTGTAAATATTACTACGGCCTCATCTGGATGTGTTACTTTAAACACCAAATTGTAATAGCACAATACTCGTATGCCCGATGCTGAACTCGGAACACGGAACTAGTGATCCTAGTTTCAAATCATGTCGATTGAAGACCCCGCGTTCCCCACGCCCTCTGTGCTTTTCGCTCTCCGCACAGCGGACCCTCTTTTGTAATATCGGACGCCAAATTGGTTACGATATGGAACTGCGTAAATAAGCCACACCTGAAGACGTTGGCTTTATCCGCGAAGGGTAGGGAGAGCAATCGCAATACCGATACTCCTATCTACCCGAGCTCCCTCTCTCAATCAGTCTAGATAAGATAAGGTAGGAATCCGTTCGGGGGAGGGGAGGGAGACGTGTCCTACTGCAGCTGAGCTAAATCAGACAAAAAACGTCGTTGATTGGCATAAACTTCAGGTCATAGTCGAATTTACTTACTCCCTGCATTTGGACGCCATTTCAGATATTCCAGCGGTAGAAGAATGCTCACGTAAGACTCCTGGGTAAAGCTTTAAAATCACTCCTCACTCCTGTTTACACTACAGTGTAAATGAGTGATACACTCAAGGACCCGCCGAAGCTAGTTGTCTTGCAATAGTTGCTTGACGTGCTGAAGCTCGGCTGCTAGATGTTTTCTGTCACAGATCCAAAATTAAAAAAAAATCCTAATTTCATATAAATAGTGAGATCAAATACCTAACACCACCACCCCTCTGCTTTCTGGTAGGTATTCCCGACGCACTCTTTTCCTGCTGCTTGCAGACGTCTGAAAAGAAGCCGACGTTATACGCTAACTAGGGACCCCGTACGCCTTAGCATCAGGATATAATCAATCTTTTCAGCATTTCATGGAAAAATATACGATCGCATATTTGTTTTTATTTTTTAGCAACTTCGCGATTACACTTTTGAAAATGAGTTGCATCTCGATGAACAACTTGGCTGAACGTTTTAAAACTGCATGCTAAATACTCGTGTACTAACCAAATTCATAAATCTAGCGGCGTACATTCTAGAAGGAAACAATTATAACTGTAATAGAAGGACCCTCAATATTGGAGCTTACTTTTTCGTTGACGCAAAAGCGTTCGACAAGATTTGATATGGCGGAATGATTTACAGGCTATATAAGCTCAACGTCTTTAGCACATCATCCAAGCCTTCCTTGCCAAGCACACTTTTTGGTGTTGGACCCTCTTCCCTTCCTTTTTTAAACTCTACAAGACTATAAGGATTCAGTAATAAACAATGCTCTCTTTTTTGACAATAAGGTACTTTACGTTGCCGAAACTAAATAAATAGATTTCTCACTAAGGTTCTCCAAGGAGCCACCGATCGCCTAGACGAATGGTTTTGCCTGTGAAGAATTGATGTTAATCCCAGAAAAAGTGAAGCAATATAATTTTAAATATAAATTTGGCTACCGAGTAGTGGCGGTCTAAGAATATTCACTAATTCACTCATTGTAACACACACAATTCACGTCCTTCATCCTCCTGATATCAACTCAATATAATAAAAAACTGCGGCTGCCAACCCTCCTATAAATTGTGGCAACTATGGCTGAACCTCTTATGTAGTAATCTACTTACAAAGATGGATACATTCAAAGCAGTCCCATTATCACATGCTGGGATTTCAATCCGAAAAAATCTTAGGTACGATCACATTAGTTGTCATATTATCCGAATAACCAAATCCTCTGGGAATTGATGGCAAAATATTTCAAGGTCACTTTCGACAACAAGTGACAATGGTCTTCTCGGAACACGTTAGTGTAGTGTCAAATCGAGCCAGTTTTTACTAGCTGCTTCCATTCACTTATTAAGTAGGAGCAAATTATCATTAGGGCATAAGCTTCATCTTAATAAAATCTGACCGATTATGTTTAGATTATGAAAGATTAATTATGCCCTACGCGAGCGTAGCCTTCGGCTACACAAGCAAAAGTAACTTTAAGAGCTTTAAGTTATTGAAAGAAAATAAATTCGTGCTCAAAGCCACCAGAAACAGGTAGTGATATCTGTGAAACTTAGACCTATGCAGTGATTGCGATCTCAGCGCTACTTTAAAAGCGCGAAAGCCACTCAAACCCTTTGGTAGTAAACGCAGTCACCTATGTTCTAAACTTCGCGTTCGGTCTTGGCAGAACCCACAACATGAAAACGAACAGAAGTAGTTTTGCAAAAATAAGTGATATTCATTCCGTAAATACTAGGAACAGACACAAGCTAGTAGTACCAGTTACTTGACTCCACCGAGACAGTAATTCATTCTTGGGGCGATGTATACGCTTTTATAACAAAATCCCAGAAATGTACAAAATTTGATATACACAAAGTTCAAAAACTTTATTAAACTAAGTTTGCATAAAAATGTTAAGGAATTTATGGATGTTAGCCCCTGTAAAGGGTGGTCGCTACCAAGCTATTTCTAATTTGTCTTGTGTTGTTCATAGTAAATTAAACATGATTGTAAGCTCTTATTTAAAAAAAAATAGTTCCGCTGGGTTTCTTGCTGGTTCTTCCCAGGACAGAGGTTTTTTTGCGAACCAGTTGTAATTAAAAAAAAGTACTGTTTATAATCCATATTGAATAAAAAAAGTTTCTGTTTCTGTTTCTATTCATGAAACTTCCAGTTCTACTCGATTCCTAAGACTTAAACGTCTCGGGCCAGTCACACATCAACATTACACAAACCACTAGCGATATATACGTTTGTCATACAATTGTACTATGGACGAGTTGATTTTTATAGCTTCATTGGACTTAAGGTCTAAAGGGTGAAAAAGAGAGATTGACGATGAAGATGATGCTGAGGACGTAATGTCTGAACGTTAGTATTCCGTTACGGTGTTCACCTATACGAAAATCAGTGTACAGATAAATCATATAAACGCATTGTAAGCAGAGTTTGCGGGCTCTGACTCGTTTGACCGGACGTGCACAGCATCCCTCTATACCGCGTAGACACCGTACATCAACATATATTTCAGACGCCCAATAGTAGTATTTGCATTGCACTGTCCCGTGGTGAAGGGTATAGAGAGTCATATTTACAGATTGGGTGGCATTCCATCTTAGTCCTCAAAGGTGACAATGCATCTGTAGCTTTCATTGTTTGAAGTTAGCCGCAAATGTGGACTCAATGCTGCAGTAGCCACTTACCATCAGGTGGACTGTAGGTTCGGTTTTCACTTCAGTTTAATAAAAAAAACCCTACTCAGCAGATTGATAACCATTTTGTACACTGATTCGTACGTAAGAACATCAGAGCGGAGATAGACAGACGTTCAGTCACGATTTGAGTCATCATTACCACCAGTATTATCATAATCATTATCATTATTAGTCAGCTCGCAAGCTGTTCTAGTTGATAAAGTGAACGGTTTCGAAATTAGTAACGCGTACTCACGAAACTACTTATAATTAATTACGCACAAAAGACGTAACGACCCAGTACTAGAAGAGGAGATTTACTACACAATAAACTATTTTATCAAACAAAGTAAAGCCATGCTGCAGCTGTATTATGATTGTAGCACGAATGTGTCGGCTCGATCGGGTGAGGACCACGCTCTCACAGATTACTAGCGTAAAATGCCAACCAAATGCTGCTGTGTTTGCTATGTATGTCACTGTGGTGAGTTTAGAGAGCCGAAGACCCATTTTACTGGAAAAGAGACATTCTATTCTAGTTCTTGGGGTTAACTTAAGCGAGAATTGTCGTAGAAAACTATGGGCCACAGTATCCACTTTCCATTAGGTGGACTGAGTGCTCGTTTTGTCATTCTTATTCCGTAAATAAAAGGAGGCCTCCATGTTCTGCAGTGGAATTTTTAATAGCCATTGTAATGAAAGAATGGAAATTATTTTTTATTTATCATTGTGTACGACAGAGCTCGTATTAATTACGTAGAAGAGCTACGACGTAGAATGTTAGTGCTACGTTGCGTAGTAAAGGCATAAACAGTCAACATCCGTTCGTCATTGATTTGATAGCGCTTTTGCTAAGCATTTGGCTGCGACTAGCGGCTGTGGCTAATGGTTTCATTAACACAGTAAAATATTTGTATAGCCTACAAGTAGTTGCTTAGAATCTAAATGTATTCCATGGGTAATTTAAGAGTATTTATTAATGCCCTTTCTCTCTATGCAACAAAAATACTCAGGGTATGAGTATTTTTAAAAGCTTTTATTTGACTCCACTATATGTACGTTTAACTCTTAAAACAAATTTAAAATAAATTTGATAATATATCTAAACGAAAACTGTTTTTGTAGCAAAAGTAGAGGTAGTGTGGTTTGTATTCATTAGTGGTCTAATGAATACAAACCACACTACTTATAATTCAAAGCTCAATTGTTTTTTTCTTCTTTAACAGAATCTTTTCTTAGTTGATTTATAATGTATTGATATGTAGAACTTTGTGCTGTATTATTAATAACGTTATTGGAAATTTTCATAATACACTCATTGTTATTAGATTGCTATCCATTTCCTATCTGGAACTTCATTAGCATACTAACGATGCTCCCTATCTGGAGGATTTTATCTTATATTTTCGTTTTATCATACTCACTTTATAACATACATATTGTTATGAGCTTAAGGTTCGTGACAATAAAAACCGCCGATTGAATTACCAGAATTGACACTTTAATTACTGAACACCAATTAAAACTAACACAAACTAATAATTAATCATACTGATCACTTTACTTTATTTCACTCCGAAAGCTTCGCTCGTGTCGCCAATTCAATACTGCCCTGATCGCGGCCCTTAGCGACTTTTTATAGGCCTTTTCCACCGAAACATCCAGAATGTTCCAGAAAATACCGGTCCCGACCGACTAAGTGCAAAAAGTTTGAGTGTGGACTTTTCTAGAAAGCTTAACTCTTCTATTCATTACTAGATGGCGCTGTTGGGGGAGTTTCAGAAAGATCTTCACACTCCTATTTCTGATACTTGATACCAGATGGCGATAGTGCCATCAACTGTGGCGCGGCAATATCAATATAATAACCTGAAATATCATCTTTCACGTGTTTTCTTTTTAGTGTGTGCTAAACATAGAAAAAGTATGTAATAAATATTATTACATATTTATAAACAATAAATAATAAAGTATTTTTAATAAATATGTACACTATTTATTGCAATAATAAAAATATTATAAAATAAAATCTAAACTTCCTACTCCTCCGCACTTTGATCCGGGGATTCCTACTCCCCGAGTAGGAATCCCCGGGTCAAAGTGCCAATAACACTGCCTACGTTTCTTTGCTTATATAGCCAATACTTTATATAAGGTCTTTACCAGTCCTCTTGTCACAGTGGTGACGATTGGTGGGGGAGCCAATTCCTTCAGGAACTTTACCGCACGTTGACACTACTGACTTGTAGTGCCATTAGTTGTAGAAAACAAATGAAACAATTATGTAAACATCTTTTAGATACTCATGTTAGCGCTATTTATTCAGTTCGTGCCGTTTATGATGCCGCCCGGCCCTGTATGAGGTACTCCTGAAATGAGAGGCCGCCAACATTAGAGCCTTGCAGCTCTGCCAAGGGAACAAAGACATACTGGCGGCTCTTCTGCCATAATCGTCTCTAAATATTCCACAAGACTCTTAAACTGAAGAAACATTTATAGAGACAAGAGTTCTTTGGAAAACGTCGTTCAGAGAACCGTAATGAGATAACTTACTAGCAATTTTCTCATAGGCTCTCGGAACCCAAACTCGACGTTGTTAAAAAAAGTGCACTAACAAGGCTGATAATCCGCTTCTTCTAGTCTAATTCATACGACTATGCGCAAAGTGGACCTGATCTAGATCTTTATCCAGAGGAGCGTCCTCGATGGGGTCAAGTATTTATGCCATGTTTGCCTTGCCGCCGAAGCAAAGTCAAGGCCTAATTTATTGTTTAAAATATCTTTACATAATAAATTACAGACACTACGCACGGAAGCATAAAAGGGAGCATACAACGTCAGAAATGCTACTTACACGCCACCTCATTCATATAAATATTATGAATGTTAAGGTTATTTTGAAAATGTGGTTGTAATAATTAATAAAGTAGACGTGAGATTTTTTATGAACTACGTACAATTACAGTACATTATTATATTTACGAAAATAAAGTTAAATACACATTGAAATATTATTTTTCTTTATGTATAAAATACTATTTTTTTAATTATGTTGATATAGTTTTGAAAGAATTTTATGCAATGAGAATCGTATAACTTAAATTAAAACTTTATATATAAGTAAAAAAATATAAGTAACAATGCTCGCAAAAGCATTAAGATCAAAAACTTTTCAAGCTATTTATGTGGTTAGTAAAAATGTTACAAAGTTTTAATAGTGACATATTTACATGGTCGTTGAGACGATTGTTAACATTAGTTTAATAACGTTTACGCCATTTTGCATAAAAGTTTTACTTCAAGTTTATAATTAATAATGATTCAATTTGTATTTGCTATTGTTGACATAGTTTTGTGTATTTAGTGGAATATTTAGGGCAATTCAACCTGTTTCTATAAACTAAAGTAACGAACGAGTCAACATTCCATCTTAATTAAAGTTGTTGTTATATACAAAAGTAATTTGCTTAGATCCGCGTAATCCTAAGATATGGACACTAGCTGATAGCTGTTCGCCGGGGGCACGATTATATTCTATTGTGGAACCTAGACGTAAAATATCAAGAAAAATTTATTTGATGGGATCATGAAATCATTAGTGAGCGTCTACATTGCGAAATGAGCAATTGTGTACTAAATTTCAGGCCACTCAGATCTATGGTTTTAGAGATCTCGTGATGAGTCAGTATATATGGTGTGTCTTTACTAGTGTAGAAGGGTTGAAAGTAGTGATGCTGGGGTTAGTGTTGACGGAGATTGTGCAAGCAATTCAGGCATGTAATAGATTTCCGTGAAGTAACGCCTGATTCGATTAATTAGTCCATCTTATGGTAAATGGGTACTGTAGCTCATGGACCCATGTAATCAATTTAAAATAAAAAGAAGGCTACTAGAGGTGTGTACACCTCTGAGGACTACGATGTAATGCCTAACGGTTCGTAATACTGGCTCTAACAATGCATGCAATGCTGTTTTCCGGCTGAAGTAGACTAGATAGTGGTTGTTAGTCAGATGGACGGACTAATAGAAAAGAGGACCTACTATCTAGAAGAAGAATCTTTAAAAGTAAAAATAAACATATTTATAAATACCAAAAATTAACAACTATCAAATCATCATTTTAGGTTCGGAATTTAGGTTCAATCCATTGAATATTTTCGATAAATACCAAGTGTGGCCGTCATAGTTCATAAAGTGAAAAATAATCTATTTTTAAATAAATATACTACACAAGTAAAGTATATTAACGAAACTGTAATTCCTGTGTGTAGTGAATTTCGTTAATTTATTTATATATTCAGTTCAATTTCAACACGATTTTATATAATTTAGTATAATCGGTTTATCAAAATCTGAAAACATATATTTATCAAAATATTATACAAAATAAAGACCGAATGAATCAAATCGAAATCTGCTATCTGGCAGCAAAAGTGTGCAATTATTATAAATATAGACCGATATCACTGCAAACGAAAGCATTGTACTATAGTGATGTACGCCACTATTTTAGCTATCGGTAACTTAATTAACCATGCAGGTTTCTCTGCCGAACCGGTTTGTAGTTTTTATTTAGATGTTACAGTAAAGTATTACAAAAAGTAGTAAATTTTTCTATTATTGGTTTGTTTTTACAGATATCAAGTAAACTTGGATTGCAGCTTGTAGAAACCATGAATCTTGGATACCTAAACGGACTAGTACTATTTCCTCCGAACATTTTGAAAAATCATTTTCATACCCTAAGCTAACAATAAAAGATGGTTGGCCGACACTACAGTACCAACCTTGAACTTGTGGGAGGTGGTAATGTTTGGCTGTAATTATATTTAAATTAAATATTTTTACTATCGCCTTTGACACTAATATTATTCTACTTGAAAATATTTAATAATTTCGATAAATTCTGATCCACATAAGTGAATCTTCTGACTTATATAAGTGAATTATTTATTTTTTACTGATCGTAGTGATTGCACAACATCGTCTACATCAAAAAAAAAAAAAAGAAACCTGGATGTTCAGGAAAATTCGATTAGTTGTCTCGAAAGTCACAATTCGAAGAAAATTCATTATACAGCCCCAACTAGTCCTACTCCAACTGCGACTACGAGCCAACGCTTAGAAGATACGCCAAGGAAAATTAAACTGAAAAAATGCCTTGACATAAAAACAATAGCATAAAAAGGCTTTAATCGCAGAAACGTATTAAAGAAAAAGTTACAAGTTTGCAAAAAATACTAGGTTCGCTGACAGAGACATCTTTGATAAATAAAGAAAAGAAACAGGTCCTAGAACATATAGGAATTGAAGAAAGTGAACTCTTAATGAGATAATTACTTAAAAGTAAGACTGGAAAATTGCCCAGAACTAAATATTCCCCAGAGTTAAGATGTTTTGCCCTTGCACTTAATTATTAATCACCAGAAGTCTATCGCTATGTACGTATAACTTTTAGAACATGTTTGCCTGCACTACAGACATGACTAAGTGGTACAGTACTATCGATGGCCGACTAGGGCTTACTTAAGAAGCGTGGACGGTATTAAAATTGAGTGCAGAGAGTAAACCTGATAAAAAATTATTGTACCTTTGCCACATACTTAAATTAGTACGCAATTAATTTCAATATTATGAAAGTTTTTTTTCAAAACACAAATCAGAACTGCTTCAGTGGTCATAAATCCAAAAACTCCAAAAATTACGGGAAGAAAAATTATTTTATATGGCTAATAAATTGAAAGCAAATCATATATATTTCAAAACGAAAATAGTGAATGTCCGTCTTGCGGCCCAACTTTTTAGCAGAATTGTTGCCGATGCATTGTTGTTTAGCGAAAATGTGATAAAATTACCTATGTTCGAAAGAGTTACTCCAACAGCTGATTTCCTGAAATTAATCAATGTTGTTTTCGATAGTTTAGACTCAAAAACATGGTCCAATGGATACAAACAGGCATTAAA
>DWHP01006780.1:0-11261 GCA_018247895.1 Parnassius honrathi | reverse complement strand
CAGCAGGCGCGCCGCCCCCACGCACGCGCCGCCCGCACAGCACAGCGCCGCCACGCCGCCCAGGCTCGCGTACACCACCGACCAGCCTGCGCCACGCATGCAAACAACCCCTCAAGCACACCGGAGCAATACGCTATGAAACTATTACTATGAACAGATTTAGACAACATGGTATAATACGCTACCCTGCTGTGTCAAAATGTTTTCATACTAATTGCATAAAATAATTTAAAAAGTCCCGCTGGGTTTCTTGCTGGTTCTTCCCAAAACAGAGATTTTTTTTATAACCAGTAGTATAGCTTAAATGACTTTCAATAAGTACAAAACTTAAGAAACTATATAAGGTAGTAGATATTCGTACACTGCCATTACACGGTTTCATTTTAATCGTCAATTGCGGCTACTTCTTTTACCCGTAGTTCTTGTAATCTATGTTTATTGAATAAAAATTATTCTATTCTAGTCTTATATCGCTACTGATACCCTCCTTTGAGTGGATTTACACATTCAATATTCTTGTCAATATTTACTGTACATGGATACCTACTGTTACTGTACATCAATATACACTCTACACTCCGAGCGGCTCATAAACGTTAGAATTTTGAATGTTATATTTTTTAAATCAACTCATACATTGACTTTTACACGACACAATCTTTCACTTGCGATTGAAGTGTGCGCGATTAAACGCGGGAAAGCTTAGACGCACAATCTTCAGCGTTTTTATCACTGACCTCTATATTATACAAGCGTACTTGTATATATAGAGATCAGTGTTGTTTTTATGTGCGTTGATTCTCGAGCGCTATTAATCTTGTCATCAGTGAGGAAAGAACGTCGTGTAAAGCCTAATCGCGCGTGATTCAGTACGTGAAACTTAAAAAGCGACCTAGAGTGTATAAAAACGACGCAGTTTTGTTAAACGAGCGTTCTGAAAAGTAGTGTTCTTTAGAACTGTTTTTTTACAAAAGGTTTAAAAGTTATGTTTATGGATTATATATTAATTTATTTATTGCATGTCTTATGCGCAAAACGTGTAAGTATGTTTCTACTAACGCCTAAAAATCAAGAATTCAACGTTTTGTCGCATGAAATCATGTCTATTTGATTATTGATTTTTATATCATTTATATTGATCATGAAATAATTACATTATCAGAAAGATAAAATGATTGTTGAACTTATTACTATTTTTAATCGATTCATTGCAATTTTTACATTAAAAAGTGGTTTTAGTGGATTATGGTGCAGATTTATCACGTCCGCATTGAGGAGTAAACACGATAACTTTTGAAACTATCAATTGTTCAACTGAATCTATTCATTTATCACGTGGGAAGCCATGGAGTGTAAATGGCTGTTTAATTTTATATTGTTTAGTTACAATAAAAATTTTTCGGCTAAGAAGCATCGAAATTTTCGGTGCTGGCGCGGCCTTGTAAACTTGTATATATTTTACTAAATACAGATACACCTTGACTCACTGCGGGCTCGGTCGCCGTCGTGAGTGGATTACTATATCGTTTGTTTACAGCGGCTCGTGATGAAAAATATTGATCGCTGTAGAAATAGAAAATATTCCAAAAACTAAATTTGATACATACTTGACCAAGGTAAGATATTATTACTATTTTTGTAATCACAGACTTTCATCACGATATATTTTTCGCTAAAAGTACGTAGGATTTATATATAAATATACTTATACGTCCTGGACTTTATGGAGTAACCTGAAGGTGTATTTTGGTGAATGCTAAATTAAAATACTGGTTATGACTAGATTAAAAAAAATTTGAAAACGAAATAAAGTTATTGAGAAACAAAATTATTAACGAGTAAGGTAAAAAATACTATTTTACGATAATGCCTGAGTACAAATACCTAAAAATTAAAGTAATATTAAAGTTGATTTCCGATAGTTTTAAGATAATTCTGTTAAGTTTTTTCAATCAACAATAAAGTAAATAGTAAAATTAAAAAAAAATCTATTGTCGATTGAGAATTTTTTTTCTACATTTTATCACGATCATATGAGCATTATGAGTAGTGCACTTTTTGATTGACGTTTGACATAAAATTATCGGAAAATTAGAAATGATAGTAACAAAGTTATTTGTGAAAACTTGTGTGTATTTAAAATACTTATAACAAATACGTATAACATGAGCGCTTAAGGCATGCATTCACATTTGGATGATGAAAAGTTTTTTTTATGTGTTATTTTTAATATATTATGAAATAAAATGAAACATATTATAGCAGACATGAGACTTGTAAATTGCCAAAAGAACTCTGTAATAAGATTCTTGCTCCATTATCTGATGTCCGTCATTTTACGACGAAAATCCACGCGTGTAAATTGTTTGAAGTTGAAGCGCACGCAGCGGGCGATGCGCGCGTGCGGTCTCGTTCTCCTTTTACCATCATTACATTAGCGATCTTAACTGAAATCGGATTCAAGCGTTAATGAGCGTGTGTAAAGGCGGCTATAAAAATATTTTTTGACTGGAAGTCGCGTGTCAATTATTTTTTATCACAAGTTGAATTTCATCATTAATCGCAAAAATGGAATTAACGCAAAAAGTGAAGGTAGATCGATGATTTCTTATGGGTTTCAAAGTTCACTATTTCGGCAAGATTGCACTGCCCGATTCAAAATGCTTTTAGGAGGGAAACACCTCATTTGAGCACCGTAATGCTTTGGTACGCAAAATTTAATCGTGGCCGTGTTTCCCTCCATGACGAAATTCTTGAAGATCGACCCTTACCTGTGATCACCGAGGAAAATGTGGCTACCGTCAAACGACTAATTTAAGAATACCGACGCTCAATTTATAAGTGAACATTTATTTGGGTATTTATATGAGCCAAATTTAATTGTTTTTACATTAACATTCAAGTCAGAAAACTTTGATGCCGCTGGATGAACTTACCTCAAGACAAAAACGGACACTAGTTGCTTGGTGTAAGTGATCACGGAAGTTCTAATGCTTTGTATGATATTTAGACAGAAAATAAAACATGGATATGTTGTTTCATTTTGGAAAGAAAGCAAGTGTTCTGTAGGGATATCCGAAGAGAACAGCAAACCAACAACATTGAGGCAGGCAAAAACCGTGGACACAAAATGATGGCGTTTTTTTCTCCCCAGACGGAGCCTGTATACACGATCACACACCTTCTTGATAAGCAAAAGACCGTTAATGCTGAGTAGCATACCAGCATTTGTGAGCTCAGTGTCTTTAAAAAATTAGGAGATAAAGAACAAGAAATCGCATTCTAATGCACCATGATTATGCTTCGGCGCACTCCGTGACCTAAACAAAGAAGAGAAAACTGACAAAGTCATTTTTGCTTTAGAAGCCAAAATTGACAAAATCATTTCCGGCTTCTAAAAAGGTGGAGCTTGTTACCCATCCTGAACACCAATCCAGCACCACGAATTTCTTTATTTTCCCAAAAATCAAACTTATGAGAGAGAATGAGCCAAAGAGGCCACTATAGCTTTCAACCAGCATGTGAAAATCATTCTCTCAGACCATTATAGTCATTAGGTTTTCACCAATGAAAAAACAGTAAGTATATTAGTTTACGTATACATTAATTTATTTAGGATTTACGCAAAACTTTCTGTATACCCCAAGTTTTGTCGATAATATTGGTTAATACCCATTAATCATAGATATAATGAAACCGTGCTGCATCTCTTTTGGTTACCTAGCTAGTTAGTAATCATTAAAAACCCATTCAACTTTCAAATTCTTCGGGGCTCGGATATCCTCCGTCTTTTTCCTCGGATATCTTAGTCTATTACATCCTATATAGTCCACTACCGAACATAAGCCTCCCAATAGATTGCCTCATAGGATATTAATCTTTAGCCATAATATTATTTATGCCTTTAGTATTATGATAAAATTGCCACATTTCACATCGTTGGTCTAGTGGTTATAGTAGTGTGACTGCTGATCATGAGGTGCCGGGTTGGAAACCCGGGTCGGTCCAAAAATATCAGTTATTGAGTATTTCTATTAAGAAATTCTCAGTAGCTGCCAGGAGTCAGGAAGTTGGCGGTGTCTCACCACCATGCCTCGGAAATCACGTAAAGCCGTTGGTCCTGCGCCTGATCTCTCTCTGGTCGGGTCGGTTTATCGTCCCATTGGACTATGAGAATGAGGGAATAGAGAGTGCACCTGTGTTTGCGCATACACTAGGGCACTATAATCCTGTCTTGCACCAACGGCTAGTCTCCATTGAGGCAGGCCGCGAAATTCGGTCTGGAGGACATTATTATTGCTCGGTATCGGAAAGATGATGTTCTATTTCAGTTTTCCTCTGTCTTTTCTTACATCAGTCACGGGCCGTACAGAAGTAGTAGATATTCTTACACCATCACTACATATTAAAATATTAGAAATTAAATAAATAAACGACCATAACAATTCCAATACTGTTAAAAAAAAATCGAGCTACATACTGCAGTCGGGCATCGCGTCCGGGTCCAGTTGCGTGAGCAGGCTCTGCATCCAGAAGGCGTCGCAGCGGCACGTGCGCGTGGCGCGGTCGCACACGCCGCGGCCCGAACACGCGCTGAGGCAGCGCACCGAGCGCACGCGCGCCACGCCCGCGCCCCGCGTCACGCCCGTCCCGCGCACCGCGCTTAACGCTCTAATACCCTCAACGGGTGCGCCCTGCAATGTGTCATCATCACTGTTCAATATAAGTAGGGGGAGGTTCCCCATTGATTGACTCGTAAAGGGATCTTTTCAATTTTTTCCACACAAGTAATAGTACAAGTGGATTCTGTGGCCTAAGAAAAATATACAAGAACTATCTATCAAAGTCTAAAATTTTTATTAAGCTGAATTGTTTTATAAGGGTTATTATTAAAATATAATACATGTGACAGAGAGACACCGGACAATATGAATTACAAGCTCGTGGAAACTATCCACGCGGTCGGAGGTAAGTTCTGCAAGAGCCGTCACAGAACAAAAAATCTCTCCGATTACAATCTTAAGCTTTTCCCTGTCTCATGAATCATTTATATGATTATTTCAATGGTTTACCTATTGTGTCTGTTTCGCAAACAAAGAACCTATTAATCGCATGGCCGTTAGACGCGAAATAAAGTTGCAGTCTTCAGCAGATTTGACAGCATATAGGCAACTGAACAAACGGATTTCCAACTCATGTGGCAGGACTTACGAAACTTCAATACAGCTCGTATTGAAGAAGCTATAGAGCGAAAACAGGACTCCAGTCTTTGCCACAGATCTGTCTGCCAGAAAGAGCCAACTAACGAAGCTGTAACCGAATATGGCAGCATTGTTTCCGGGATAACTGAGATTTTGAGTGGAATTGAGAGGTTCTATAGGCATCTGTACACGTCATCGTTGGGGCTACACGCAACTGTGAGAGTAACGATCCAAGAGCAAGTCTGAGCGAGATTAAAATGGCGCTCCAGCACCTTAAAAACAGCAAGTCCCCAGGCAAGGATGAAATAACAGCGGAGCTTCTGAAAACGGGTGAAAACCGGTACTAATTACTTCAAAAGCTCTTTATTCCGCATTCTGTGGTGTCACTATTCCAGAGGCGTGGAGCAGAAGTGCGGTAGTCTTGTTCTTCAAAAAAGGCGACAAAACTCTCTTGAAGAATTACAGACCGATTTTCCTTCAAAGCCGCACCTACATGCTGTTTTCGAGAGTCCTTTCGAATCGTCTCGCACGCAGACTCTACGACTTCCAGCCTTTCAAACAAGCTAGTTTCCGAAGTCTTCAGCACCATGACGGAAGAGTAGAATAGAATAGGATAATTTTTTATACAATATAGACCATATGTAATTCTAATTGCACGAATGGGTCGACTCGACTGGTAAAGTACCACGCACTAATAGAATACTAGGCGTAAAATAACAGCTTAAGAGCGAGTTCACACGGCGCGTTGCGTTGCGCTGCGTGGTCGCAACGCAAATATTTTGACGCATTGCCGGCCACACTGACGCTGCGTCATCGTAGCGTTGCTACAACGTAGTCGTAACATTCCGTTATAGCGGCAACGCACTGTTGCGGTGAGCATTTTGTAAAAACATCGCAGTCTATTCATAAAGATGGCATGTGACTAATCCCATATAATTTCTCTTTCCTGAATTAATGAAATGAAGTAATCCATATTATCAATTTCTTTAATAAGTATTCATTCTTTATTCTTTAATACAAATACTCATTATACTCTACAAATTAAACACGAAGTAAAAACGAAATTAGCTTGTGTGCTATCAAACGCACAAACAACTGAGCGCTGCCGCTCCGGCGTCGCAAGCAGTACACCCCTTCCCCTTCGCCTCGGGGGCTTTTAGTCAGTCAGTCGTGTGCGCGTTGCGTCAACGCAGCGCACCGGGTGTACACTATGGTTATTAGTATGTAAAACGACGCAGTGACAGCTACGTCAACTTGACTTAATGCCTTGAGGCATTCTCTACCAGTCAACCCATGGAGTGGTGAGAATTTGGCAATATAGACTAAAAGAACACAAAACAAATGATAATAAACTATATAATATATACATGCTATATATATATATATGACCTATCCATACATATATACATACATAATAAGTACATACAAACGACTATGAATATATATGTCCGTTTAGCAATACATATTAGATGGATGAGTCATGTAAAATGCGTTGTCTTTAATAGATGTTCACGGACCAATTTTTTTAAAGCGTACTTTTTGGGTGCTTTTCTGATGTCATCGGGCAAGGAGTTTCAAAGGCGTGTAGCCTGAACTGTGAAGGAATTACCATAGAACTCGGTGAAGTGAACAGGAATACAGATTTTGTTGTTAGAAGAAGAGCGAAATTTACTCTTAAGATAACAACTCGAAGATGGGTTATTTAATATGGAAAACAGTACAGGTAATATTCTGAAGTTGCGCCTCTGCCGGATTGTAAGCCAATTTAGCTTAGATCTATATTGCGAAATATGGTCATACCTACGAAGCCCAAAGATAAAACTCATACAGTTAGTGAGTAGGTGTTCCAGCTTGTTCAGAAGATCTTGGGACAGATCTTTATAACACACATCTGCATAGTCAATTATAAGTAATATGAATAATTGGACAAGCATGATTTTAGATTTTGTGGGAAGAAAATGTTATAAACGATACAGAGAGCATAACGTGGCAATGACTTTACGACTCACGTCTGAAACCTGAGTTTTCCAATTCAGCGTGCTGTCGATGTGCCAAGATTTTTAACAGAGTTACTGAACGGAATTATAGTACTATCATAAGAAATAGGAGATAAGTCGCAAGATTAATCTTAGCCAGCATCCTTGAGCTACCCACCAGTATAGCTTGGCATTTCAAAGGATTGAACAAAACTCCATAACGAGTAGACCAATCTTTGATAGCTGATAAGTTGCTGTTAAGGTTTTTGATCCCATTATGGATATCCCCAATTTCAGTTTGCACATAAAGCTGAAGGTTATCGGCGTACAAATGGTACGAGCAGTTGATGATGTAGGTAATAAAGTTTATAAAAATTGAAAACATTATAGGAGAAAGAATGCCGCCTGGCGGCACACCAGCATCCACATCAGCCCAAGATGAGGTCATTTGCCCCACACTGACTGACTGCTGTCGACCGCGAAGATAAGATGCAAACCAATCCAATTCAGTAGGGCCAACATTCAGATGAGACAGTATGGAAAGAAGGATTTCATGATCAACTGTGTTGAAAGCATTTGAGAAATCAACTAGTATCAGTACTGTTTTTTTTTTCTTCCATGCCTTGTTTAATATTATCAATAACATTAATTAATGCAGAAGTGGTACTATGACCAGGACGAGGCCCAGACTAATATATACTCAGTACGTTATGTTTCGAAATAAAAGTAGAAATTTGCTTGTAAATACACGATTCTAAAATTATGGAAAGAAAGGGTAGAATGTATATTGGGCGAAAATGATTGGGAAGAATGGGAGTGGGAACTTTTGGGAGAGGCTTTACAAAAGCCCTCTTCCAAAGGTTAGGATACTGACCTGAATCAAGGGAAATATTAATTATATGGGAAATTGCCAGAGGAAGGTGCACTAGTATAAATACCATCATATGTCTACTAATCTCGTCGTAACCCACGGTCTTGGACTGGATTGCTAAAATCGACTTTTGACATCATCCTGAGAAACAGAAGAAAAATTAAAAGTAGGAATGTTAGGAGTTTGCACGGAAGCAATGGAAGACATAGTTTGGGAGCGAACTGTTGGGTCCAGTGCTTTTACAGAAGCGAAATGTTGGTTGATTTCATCAAGTGATAGAGAAGGACCACAATCCAACGCAGCTGGCCTACAAAGACCAAAATATTTTAGGAATTTCCACACTAAAGCTGGAGAAAAGTTATTAATACAGTTATGGAAATATCGGCGTTTAGCTGCACGTACCATCTGATTAAACCTATTTCTAGCTGCTTTAAAAGATATCCAATTTTCTTTAGTTCGATCTCTTTTGAAACGAAAAAAAGCACTATTTCGTCTAGACATTGCCATCCTTACACCCTCTGTCTTCCAAGGGGCAGGGGGACGCTTCAATCTAACCTTGTGAATTGGAGCATGAGCATCATAAAGGCTAAGATAACTCTAAATAACTTCTTTATTTATCGTATAGCTACAGGAACGCTTGCTGCGTTTCCTTGCTGAGTATTTTTTGTGATTTGTATCATCGTTCACTTACACGTCAAAACTTACATAAACCTAATGATACCCGTTTATAAAACAAACAAGTTGTTTATTTGATCAGCGCATTTTTTTTATTGGATAAGGATGACAAATGAGCACACAGTCCACCTGATGGTAAGTGGTTGCTGTGGCCCATAGACATCTACATCTATCCTCGATTATGAATCAGATTGCGGATGCGTTGTCATCCGTGAGGATTACGGTGGAGTGCCTCGTTTCCAGTAAGAAGGGTATTCGGTTCTCTACACTCACCATACGAAACACAGCAGCATTAAGCTATTATTTTACGCTGGTATTCTGTGGGAGCGTGGTCCTTCCCCGGTCGAGCCGACCCATTCGTGCTACAACTATACTACTAATATAACTGCAGCATGGCTCTACCAAGTATAAAATGTCGCATATCTCGAGAACAAATGTCGTTTCCAAACCAACACCCGAATAGGAGTAATTTCCTTTAATTAGATTTAGTAATTATAACCAAACTGCAAACAGTCGCCAAATGGGAAAGGACAGTGTGGGCAGAGTATGGCACCCACACTTATATTATTCATTCAGCTGTCGATAATACTGACTACTGAATTAGATTGTCGATACGACTTTCTTTAGATCTCGACTGTACCATCAGATGTTATTTAGGCTAAACGTGCTGGCGCATTATGTTACGAGTAATAAAGATCTTTTTATGTTAACAATAATAGTTGTTCGTCATTCACCTCATACTAAGAAAGGCGATAAATATGCTACCACGCCATTAACAAGCAATACTATGTATAGAAAATAATTTCAACATACGAGTCACGCTTTGTATGTAGCTACAAGATATAATAAATCAAATGCTTTCACGCAGCAGGCAAATGAAATGTTCTGTGCCGATGATATATGCGGCAAATTCATGAACACAATTGTGCATAATCAAAGTTGAAGGTAGGTACCTAGCTGGGCTTCTGTAACGTCTCTGAATGATGAAATGTAGAAGAAATTAATGATTGCAACCACGTACAAATGTGTTGTTGCGTTCAAACTTAAGTTTGGAGTGATCGGAATTTCCAATGTTCTTTTGTATGTTTTGTTGAAGACAAACAACCAATTTCTTACGAAGCTACCTCGCTATGATAGCGTGAAACAAAAGATGGTAAATTCATATTTTAAATAATAATAGTAAATGCTTTATTTCACCAAAAACTTTTAACAAAAAAATGTCCAATCCCCGGCACCTAATATAGGTGAACCTATATCTCAGTAGCCAGTGTCTTCCCACAAAATAAATGTACAAACTAAGTAGATCTTGGCAAAAATAAAAATTATATTTAATAAAACTAAAATTCTACTGTAATGTGTGTTTGTTTAATTGGAACTATATTCTCGTTTATATTAAATCGTCGCATATTTTAGGGCGACTATCTGAGCAGTGTTGAAGTCTTAATTTTAAAAAAATACACCACAAGTGTAGTTAAGCTATCCGCGAATGGAGACTAGTCATGGGCCAGATAAAATATTTATGAAATCGTTACTTTTATTTTACATAATTCTTTATTAATACTTATTTTTCATCATCCACTACAGGCATTTTATTTGACTATACCCTCGCTCCGATAACGCTATTCTATTCAGCAATTTTGCATAGATTTTCTGCCACTGATAGGTCACCAAAGTTTTTTTTTTATAGAAGAAGGGTGACAAAGAAGCACACAGTCCACCTGATGGTAAGTGGTTGATGTGGCAAGTAGACATCTACATCCCCCGTTCAGGTGAAAGGTCTAGCTAAAGTTGCTACATAGATTTGTTGGAATATTCTCTATAAAGAATATGAATTAATACATTTAGATGCAAAAGTCGATGGATGCAGGTGGCTCAGGTCTGTGCTTTGTTTCATTCCTTGGCAGAGACCTCTTTAGGATTGTATTTGTGAAGTGCTGTAATGAATGAAAACCAATTTGAGAAGTAAAAGCGTTGTATCAGCCAAGCCAAAAAGTCAAAGCCGTTAACGTAAAATTCAAATTCGATACAAGTCGTGGTACGCTCCCAAAAGTACATATTTTATACACAAAGCGAAAACATGGCAAAGGCGGGCTAGCCAATTCAGGCGCGGTCAATTCTAGTTTATATGGCCCTAATCGCATTTAATTACATTATCGTCTATAGACTTTCTTGTTTATTTACAGCTTTATATTTCAAAATAGAATTTTGTGCTCGTTTATTTTATTCTAATTCTCAATATCTTTTGTTCACAGGTAAATGTCGCTGCTCAACATACTTGACATGATATAAGTACACGTTCAATATGGCTCTCTTAAACAAATGCAATTTATAATTAAGGTAACATTTTTAAATTGTAAGTAAAATTAGAAATTGCTAATAATTATTGCCGTGTTATGACTACGTCATTTGACACCTAGTATATGGCTTCCAACTAACGGAATGGGAGAATTGTGCTATAGAATTTACTTATTTATACATTATATTATATATTTATTATTTATTTAAAAGACACTATTTTTAAAATATATTCTATATAAG
>DWHP01006779.1:0-11262 GCA_018247895.1 Parnassius honrathi | reverse complement strand
ACCCAAGCATACAACTGCAAGACTTCAAGATACCATAAGTTCATATTGTCTAGATCGGAACAAAAGTTAAATTTTAAGCGATGGTAACCGCGGTTAACTATGACATCTGGACGTTGAACATCTCAGTCCTTCCCGTGACAATGGGTGCTGTAAAGCTCTCGAAACATCGGGTATTTAAAAAGTTAAATATACGCGACAAAATCCGTAATAACTAGTATTATTCAACGTCACAATAACTTTTTTTTTGTGACTGAATTGTGATGAAAAATGGATCCTGTACGATAATCGAAAACGCTTAACACTCAAAAATGGTATAAAATAATAACTGGTAATTTAAATGAAATATTCGATTAAACTTAAATTACTGTAGTAAATTAATCACAAGGGTGACATTCAATAAGCATTATTTATTATCCATATTGAATAAAATAGATTATAATACTATTCATTTTGGAGTCTGGTTAACCCATTTGCTGTCTCATGTACTACATACAGTGCATTGCTATTGCCATACTATTGTGTTTTAAAATCAGGGAGTGAAAGTGTCAAAACGTAAATGGAATCGATTCAAAAGTATATCCTTTTGATCAAAAAAATCTACAAATGCGTTGAATTGCCTCCCTTTTTCTTTGGCTTTTCCTTTTCTGCCAGTAAAATTCTACGGCTGGACATTAGCCTTGCGCATTGGAAGGTAGGAGGACATAGAAAACTGGCCAAATTCTGCCCAAAGCGAAATTTGATTCAGATAAAAGTACAGGTAAGTGTCTGGTGGACCAGAACTGGCGTCATCCACTACAGGTTTCTAAAATCTGGCCAGACAATAACGGCAGATCTATATTGTCAACAAATGCAAGCCAAGATGGAAAAGCAAGCCGTTAAACAACCGTGGTTGGTCAACAACTCTAGCCCACTGCTGGTTTAGGACAACGCAAAACTACACACTGCAAAACAGACGGTCGCTGTATTGGAAGATCTGCGAATGAAATGTCTCCCACACCATACCTGAAATGGCACACAACCACCATACTTCCCAGACCTTACTCTAACGGATTACCACTTTTCCAGTTATTGCAAGGAATAAAATTCCGGCAGAGGCTGTCAAAATCGTCTTCAAAAATTTTATTGATTCTCGCTACCACAAAATCTTTAGCAAAGGAATTAATGAACTACCTATAAAATAGTGATAGTGCATAGATAGCAATGGTACATACTTTGATTGATTAAGGGTGGATTTGACCAAATACCATATAAACTCTGGTCTAACTGGTAACTAATCCTTGAAAATTTTACTCTTTGATCTTACTCTAAGGTAACTTGGGGGAGGCCTATGTTCAGCAGTAGACTTTAGTAGGCTAAATCTACTTAAATTCAGCCCGCATATTTCTACAAAGTACCCCTTTGAAATACTTGTATTATTCGTGTTTTTGCTTCACGGAACGTACAAAGAGGGTACTGCTACGATAGCATAATAGCAGCGGTATCACTGCGGTCTGTCTCCTCTTTCCTCGGACCATCACAACCATCAATACATCGATACAAACGTATTACCCGTCTTCCACCCTGCTCCCTCAAGAGATTATCCATCGCTCACTTACTAAAGTCCATCTATCAAAAGTCCACTGCTGAACACAGGTCTTTTCCACAGATTGCCTCATAGGGAGAATACTTGTCATAGTTTTAAAACGAGAAGCTTTCTAACTCTTAAGTAATTAATGATTTTATTTGTAGGATAAGATTTATACAAGGTTGGTCGAATCCACCTTAAGTATATAATTTCATTTTTTTTGAATTGATAGCTCTATTACTGGCGCGTAGCGCTTAAAGTCGTTAAGCGGTACGTGATCATTTAAGTATCATACGGGTTTGAACTGTAGCTACGTGTACTATTCCTGAAAAAAATTAGTAAACAATACAAACAAATTTCGGTCATAAAACCATCGTTTTTAGGCTTAGGGTATAAAGAAGTAGAAAAAATATTTGCGATTTACAAAATTAAACAAAACATCAGTTTGCTTCATTAGTTCAACCTTGACCTCCGTTCGATTTCGTAGGTAGGTAGTAGGATCGCGAGTAATATTGTTTTCGTTAACTGCATCAAAAAGAAAGAGCTTAGTTTTGCTTGCATGGAACAAGCATATTTCATACATAAGGACGTAATATTGTACAATAAAGACAATAAGACACTCGCGTTAAATTTCTGCGTCATTATCCATGAGAACCACTTTAAATGTCACAAGAAATGTAATGACTTAACTTTATTATATGAGAACTAAAAACCTTCCTGCTCCACATAGCCCATCAGCAGCTTTGTAAACCATCAGAATGACAATATGTCAGCTGTCACGTGCAATAACCTTCTTAATTATAAAGAAATTTTTTTTTTGGTGTTTATGGCCTGGTATCTAGACCTTTAGACCAATAACTATAAAGAATTCGCTTTGAACGTGTTGCAACTTTCGCAACGGAAATATTAAAAAATAAATAAAAAATAATAGGCAAAAAAGACGGTAACTGCATAATATGGACACGGCTGAAAAATTTAAAATACGATTATTTCTAGGTCAGAAAAGGTTAATAAAACGTACGATGTTTAAGTGAAATAACAGCCGACGTAATATATAAGTCTAAATGCTGGCTGGCCCTCCTCTCAATTCTGAGATGGTTTTTTGGACGTAAAAGACTCCACCACGGTGTCTTAATGAGTATTGATGATCTTAATATGACTTTAATATGAATAAAAGGAAAATACTGTATATTAGAAACAATTTACTCTACCAGTAACAAAGTTACGACAGAGTATGAAATTAAACTATGTATTCCTGTATTTTTTAAAGATATTGTAAATTTATTTAATATGTGCAAACTTAAACATATTCTATAAAAACGAATATAAAAGAAGCTTAAACATCTTCAAAGAAGCTTTAAAAACTTGGAAATCTTCTATAAAAACAAATATAAAACAAATTTAAGAAAAGCAATTTACAGAAACATAAATAACCTTTTAATTTCAAAGCCCTAACTTACTTTTTTCTTAGTTATTTTAGTATATTTCTTTATCCTACCGATGTTCACCTCGAAACATATTTTTATATTTATACATTTACAATAGCTCTCGACAACATACTGGAAGCATTTATGATACCAACAACAGTTGTTCAGTTTATCGTTATAATTACGGAGTTAAAAATTCTCAAAGATAATTTTTATAACAGGACAAATGCAACAAAATTATCTTAAACAAACCGTAATTTTCAGGAGTCATGACAATGTTTTAAACAAAATTGCTTAGTAAAGATTTAAACTACGTGCTCGGTAAAAATAAAATATCGAGAGGAACGCACAGTGTAAAAGTTAAAAACTTTTTTTTAGCACACGCGAAGTCCACGAACACGCACTGCTCCATACTCCACCTACAACTACTCCATAACTCTCTCAGAAATGAGAAGCTGTCCAATATTCCAAAAAGTATGTTAGCTGTAGCCTTTATCTTTTTATTAAACTTCATATTACCATTACCATTTAAAATACGTCTATGACCTATGCATAAAACTCTTTAAGTGGAATACGATACAATACAGCACAACCATAGAGCAACACGGGTGAACCAGTGGGGAGCATAGCCATAGCGTTTTTCCCCGATGCAGAACTGTCTGTTATTTTTGCGGGGGAAATCTGCGCATAAACAATAGATATTTTATAACAGTATCGCTCGGTGACAGTGACAACTCGGTTACAGACTCGCCCGACCGATCTGCATTTTGTATAAGAGCGAACCGCCTGTGTTGCTAGATAAATCCGAAAAAACACGACTGCTATTATTGTAATTATCAATTTTAAAAAGAAGTAAATAACAATAATGTCATTAAAAATTACTTATATGAAAGGTAATGCCATCTTTTTGTAAATTTCTCTTTTTGAAACAATAAACTGAACAATGTGGCATTTTTGTAGAACGTCGATTCAGCCGCGCAACTAGTTTTAGTCAAGTAAGAAGTGTGGGTACAACTAGTTTTATCACAGGCACTGGACCGCGTGAACTTATACTTTGACGCCTGCGTATTGCTACTTCCCTGTGACCCGCCGGAGGCCGTGTTGCTCTATGCAGTACAATACTCTATATTGTACAAATATTGAGGAAAAACAAAGGGCGATCTTTTTGTTATACAACAAATTTCTTTCAGGCAACACAAAGAAGAAATAAGTGAAAGGAGGAAAAAGCTTAGTGAATAGGGTGCACAACGATAACAACTTAGCTATATTTATTATACCTATAGCAGCACATATTTATTGCTTTTGAAATATATTTACAGAAGGAACATATGCAATATTTACGAATATTTATAATTAATACAAAATATATCGAATTCAATAAAATTTCTTTAAAAATTTTATACTCGAAATTCTTCTCAAATAGCAACAACTTATTTACATTTAGAATTAAACAAGAGTATACGCATTAGTACCAAAATCTACGAACCGGTAAAATTAATAAATCAAATGTATACTGATATATAATATACTGAATTGAACATAACGTTACAAGATACCAAATGAACTTTTAACACTAGTCATCGTTAAGACGATAATCTCAAAAAAGGAAATTTGTTTAAAGACAAACTTTTACTGGAAAACGTTGCAATGCTGCAATTATTGAGTGCTGACGCTGGTGATGCTCAGCTTCCAGTGACAATTTACTCCAAAGCAAGAAGGGCCTTGAAAATTCATATGTAAGATACCAAACTGGACAAACACGGCCGCCTTTACCCTTTACAATGTCTCGTCCAAAGTCAAGTACTATGTGGCATCAATGATTACCGGGTACTTTCATTATAAACTTTAAGTTGTCCACGGCCGTATAAAAGACCCAGCGCGCCTCTGGACAGCATTCAGTAGCTATCGAGCAGTCTGACAAGAAGTGCAAGATGAGATTTCTGGTACGAACACATTTGAGTTTATACTGTTAAGAAATAGTGATAAGAGGAACGCGGTCTTCCAAATTTGAAATTCCCGCGCTTTCGAATATATTTAAAAAATATTTTTTCAAAGAATCCTCGTTGCAATCCTGGTATTGATCTTGAACCATTACCGCTATTGATGTGAAGCATCCTTGTCGTAGCGAACTCATCAGTTTCTGCTTTACTATAATTCTTTACTATTTATCACCATACCTTATACGGAGTGTGGAACTTAATAAATTCCTAGGCTTTGTATATTACAATACGTTAAAAATCTCAAGAGTATAATTGTATTGCTTATGGTGAACTCGACCAAATACCATGTTATACCAGAGTTACTAACCATCGAATAATTTCACTCTACACACTCTCAGGTAACTTCGCATATAGGAATTTACGTTTTCCTGTTAACTATAACGCTATATGTATGTATATCAGTTCAGAATCTGCGTAACTAACATAAACTTTCGCGCAAGTCACCGGTATGAGTAAGCAGAAACTATCGACTTTCATTTGGCACGATCTTGACACACTCTCCAGCTTCTTCCACATCCATATTTCTCCGAATACATGCTCGTCGTTTAGGGTATTCTCTTTAGGAGGACGCGTCATTCCCGGTGGTAATAAACGAGCGACAATCGCCGAATCGACTAATAACTGGTAGCGGCTCCAGTCTTGTGGTAACATCGTAAGAATCTGCGACGCCTTTACTAACATCAGGCATTAATTTCCAGATTACTTTCGCCGCCGTTCTCGGCTACGCCTCCGCAGGGGCTATCGCCCCGCTTGTCTATGGCGCCAACGCCGGTGACGTCCAAGCCGCGGTCATCGACGCCACCGTCGCCGCCCAGGACCACGCCCGTGCCATCAGTGAGAACCAGGCGCGCGCCGCCGAGGCCGTGTTGCAGCACAACACCGAGGCTGTCCGTCAAGTGGCAGAGACCAACCGGAACCTTCACGAGAACGCTTACTGGAACAACGTGGCCGCATCGCAAAACTATGTCGCAGCCGCCCAGTACCAAGCTGCAGCTCTGAACGGAGCCGCTCAAGCTTACCGCGCCGCCCACCTCGTCGGCCCCGCCTACGCCCCTCTGGCCTACGCCGGCCTCAACGCTTACGGCTACGGACCCTACGGTCTCGGCCTTCACGCCTTGTAAACTGTCACCACACCGCCTATCGTTAATAACGACTTTTGACAATGTTTTGTGTCGTAATTAACTTTACGGCTGCGTTTGGGATTTAACAGATCGATTGCTCCTGACCACATTTACCTGTTCTACAACATGCCAACATTGCCAGTCAATTGGCGCATCCCTATCACCTCACCGATCAGCCTCATAAAGCAAACCGATTGCTTAACGGAAACCACACAAAGGTCTCAATAAGTAACTCTCCTTGTGAATACAAAATATTTCATACTATCACTGCCAAAGTGTGAATAAAAAAATTATACAACATACATTTTCTTTTATTACCCATCCTCATGAAAAATGGCATGATAATGATGACTACTCTATGTTGTTTTTACTCTTTTTTGTACTTCTTGTTAGTTTCTTTCTCGGTTTTTTGTTTGTCTGTTTCACTTGTGTGCATTGTATTAAGTAAACCATTATTAGTGATTAAACAGTAATTTTTGAAGTAAAACTTCCTTACGCAAGCTTGAGCCAGATATTAGTAATTTTATTTCGTTTTGAACAATTTTTTGAATGAATATTTTGTTCAATACATTAAATATTCTACGTTTAAAGTGAATAAAATTGTAAATTCATTTCCAAGTTCATGTTTAGTGAATTTTCGGTTGAATAATAACAAATTATGAAAGGAAGCCGATAACAAATTTAAATATTTGTAGAAAATTAATATATGTATATGTATATACATTTATATATTATACATATATGTATATATAATATACAGATGGATAATGTACATACAGATGGAGCAAAAGAAGTTTCACTTCAGTCGTGTGGTCATAAGCACTCGTTTTTTTTTATTACCTAAAGGAAGATTCCAATATAAATTGAAGTTTACAATTTCATGTATCGAACTTGGGATGTTTGTTTGCGTGCTATGAAATTAACGTTGGCCTAAAGGCCTGTAAATAACCACGTCACGGCATTAAAGAAGAAAATATCCAGAAAAACAAAATAACAAAAACCTACTTAAGACAATAAATTATTTGAGTACACATGACAATATTTTTGATAAAGTAACGCAATGAAATAGTAAATTAATTTAAAACGTAATAATAATATTAACTCTGAACTACTGGAAGCAAGGTTTAGTTGTCCGTAATGCGTGCAGCGAAGCAGTGGCATAATTTGCCAACATCTTTTCATCGCAATAGAATGTCAATTCGTGAAAGAAAGAGTGAAGAGACTATTGTTTAGCTACATCACGACTTACCACAAGGTGGGATAGCAGAAAACATTACTTTAAAGGCTGAAAACTTTGACAGACATGGTATAGTTTTACAGATAATGTCATACACGAAACCATGTGTCCGCTCCCTCTAAATCAAATGCAAGTGTACTAAGTATGAATACGAATTTGGTAAGCATATTTCACATTTGATTAAAAACTTCGGTTGCGTCGCATTCTGATAAACAACATGTAATACTACATATATAGGATAAGTTCTATCCGTAGTTGTTATAAACAATCCATAAAATTCTCATAAAATATCTATCGCATCTACCACGGGGTGTGCTCTGAAGAACTGTTCGAATTAATTCCAACCGCCAAATTTCACGAACGCACATTGAGACCAAATCCACGATCAGGATGCTTGGCGATCCATCACTCTACGTTTTACTGGGAGTTTTCTTCCTCCTATTTGTGTAATCGTTTACCACCGGCAATTTTTCCGGACCGATACGACATAGGGACTTTCAAAAAAGAGCTTACATCTTTCTAAAAGCAACGCACCTGCAACTGTTGCTGTTATTTATGGGCGGAGGTAGTCACTTACCATCAGGTGAGCCGCAAGCTCGATTGTCCCCTATACTATAAACGAAAATATTCTATTCCCTTGCCATGTTTACTGGTACAAGACCTGATGACGCTACACATAAAATTTAAGCAAAATAAACAAAAAGCGTAAAGCTGTAGGAAAATGAAGCCCCGCCCAAATCGAAACTGCAAGGTGTAACTTAAAAACAATTCAAATTTACTGATAAGCAAATACGATATGCTAATTTTTTGTAGAATATACTATATGCATATTACAAAAAGTATCTAAATGACATTAATTATCATAAATGACTTTTTTCTAGGTTGTCTACCACAAATCTGGAAGTCGAAAAAAAAGAGTAGAGGCCGTACAGTGAACAACTAATCGAATTCGTCAAATAATTACACCTATGCAATTGTGTATTTTTGTTAAGCTGTGTACACTTAGAGTCAAAGAAATAATTCACTTTCATAAGACAAAAATTAGAAACTAAATCAACAGACGCTTAAGACGGATACTTCGAAAATTCGGTCGAAAATTTTACATATTTCTTAAAATTTTATAGATTTCGAACCACATTGAAGGTATATGATTTTTGACTATTTGATCTTGAATTGCATGAAAGAAAAACACGATAACATGTAATTACAGAAAAAAATGTGAAGTAGGGCTCCCATTAGTTAAATTTCTTCATCCCAGCCACCTCTATATTTATACGAATTAGTTCATAGAATATTTTTAAAGCATAGGGAATAATCATATCTAAGTTCACATAAACCATTTTTATCCATAATATAGTTTTGTTAAAAAATGTTGTTTGGTGCTTACTTAGTTCATTTTTAGCGCGTGCTGGGTATGGCTATCTCATCATTTGCGTACATTTTTGCCACTTCCTCAGTCGTCCGTGACCTTCATCGACGACGGGCTAAGCCACGCCGCCAAAACTACGATTCATTTTCAAGGTATCTTCTTAATGGCTAACTTATCTAGTAAAATACAGAAACGGAATGAAAAGTATCGATGTTCTTGTTTCGATAATTTTAGTGCATAAATAGAGCCATGCTGCAGCTATTATGGTTGTAGCTTGAATGGGTTGGCTCTACCGGAAAGAACCATGTTCTCACAGAATATACCAGCGTAATACAGCAGCTTCATGCTGCTGTGTTTCGTATGGTGAGTGTGGAGAACTTTTTACTGGAAACAATTCATTCCATCATGGTCCTCAGCGGTGACAATACATCTGCATTTTGATTCCTAATCGAGTATAAATATAGATGTATATGGGTCACAGCATCCACTTACCATCAGGTGGACTGTGTGCTAAGCAATGATACTAAGTATATATTTTATAAAATTAATGATACACCTTTTTGATAATTATATAGAAAATTATAAATAAAATGAAAGGTAATTTAATTCAGAATACAATGTTATTTACATTATTCTAAATGCCCTCCCCTACTTTTAATTCATGTCCTTAATGGACGCGGCTAATCATCAATCGCAGCACGTACCACACTCATATCTATTTCTGCCGCTGCTTTAGCCAAAGATGCTCGGAGGGAGTCCAAATTCTGATGAGGTTTAGCGCAGACTTTCTCCTCCAAATGTTGCCATATCTTATAATCAAGTGGGCTTAAATCTGAACTAGAAGAGGGCCAGTCTTCATGTACCCGATAAAGTCAATTCCATGTGTGATCAACGAGTTTGGCGTACTTCGTGCCCTATGAGCTGGTGCAGAGTCCTGTTGGAATATCCAACGTCTGTTTTTGAACATTGTTTGAGAAAGAGGTTCCACTATGTTTTTTAGGACGGTATTTCGGTACACCTCGGCATTGGTTTTTACATCTTTTTCACGGAAAAACAACTCAGTTAAGCCTGAATATGAGACTCCAGCCAAACCATGAGTGGCGAAAGATAATGCGCTCGTTGAACCCTCGGAATACGCGTGCTGGCTTCTTCACTGCTGTGAGCATACACCTTATCATTTCGTTTATTACCTATAACCTTCTTCGATGTTAAAAAATTTTTCATTAGAAAACAAAATTTCGCGGTATTTTTTCCCGCGTACTATCCAGCCTAATTTTTTAAACACTCGATCAAAAAATGTCCGGTCTTCCTAAGACAAGCCCGTAATCCTAGGTCTTCATTGACCACTCCTTTGACCGTGGTTCTGTTTAGGCCCATTTGAAGAGCTAAGTTTTTTTTGTTTAAGAACAGGATTTCGTTAGATTCGCGCCTTCAATGCTTTGATGATCGCGGGTGTCCTAACTGTACGAGGTCGGCCAGTCCTCCGACGACCTTCGAAGCTTTTATCTTCAGTGAATCGTTTGATAGTGCGATAAACAAATCGTTAGGTCATTTTCAATTTTTGTAGAATATTCAAAATCTCTTTTGACGCGTAACCACAGCAGTGCAACGCGATAACCGCTACTCTATCTTCTTTCGTCGACCACTCCATATTTGAAAATTAATGAAAATGTGTCGAAACTCGTGCTATTATATGTTAAATATATTTTAATATCCGTTGCCAATCACATTTAAAACAAAACAAATAAATTGTTTTCAATAAATGTTGAACCGTATACTTTGAAGTTTCGAAGAAAAATGTAATAAATAAACACCGTTTATTTCAGGAAATATACATCGACGTTTCTAAGTCGCATAGTTATTGAAAAATCGTCAAAACACAATAGACTGGGGCACTAAAAAGTCTTACATTGAAAAAATCAAAAAACCAACTGCAAAAAAAGACAATTTAAAAGTAATGCACTAAAAAGACCGAAGCAAGATTGAGTAAAGAAAACAAAATTAAAAAAACTTCAACTATCTTTCAATATCCCTGCTGGAAGAAATTTCATTATGGAGATAAAAAATAAGCAGTGCCGTTGTACATAATTTTGTTATGCGTTGTACATAAACTGTTAAATAACTAAATAAAAACTATAAACAAAGTAAACGCTACTTCAGTTTAACAGATTATATTATGAGCTGAAAGCTTAAGTTAAATAGCCTTATAAAAAGTTATATATTAAGTTTAGTAGCAAGCGGAACCCATTGATTTTATTCGATTTATAATTTGTAATTGGGTTTGTACGTGTTTTCTCAGCTCCTCGTCGCGCAAACTGATATACTTTGATTCATCCTTGATGCGCGTGTGATATCGGTGGATGTGCACTTACAAATTTTCAACATACTCGAAAGCGATTTGACTAATTACCTCATAAGTTTCAAGAGACAATTTACCCCAAACCAAGAAGAGTCTTGAAAATTCATGTGTAAGATACCAAACTGGACAAACACGGCCGCCTTTACCCTTTACAATGTCTCGTCCAAAGTCAAGTACTATGTGGC
>DWHP01006778.1:0-11262 GCA_018247895.1 Parnassius honrathi | reverse complement strand
CTCTTCTAACAGAATAATATAATAGTATAATAGATTTGTGAATATTATTACAGCACAATATATTACGTATATAAGATATTTTAATAAAATATTAGTTAACAAATATAAGTAATTTTAAATATAAATATAAATATTTCTTTCTATGTAAATTATTAAGAAATAATTCTAAACGCAACCTAAATATTAATTTTACAATTATTTCTACTATTACACTTTGCCTGAACTTAATTTAATTTATTTTTAAATAACAATACCATTTAATTTTTTTTTAAAGAAAAGCGGGCTTTAAAAAATATATTTAAATCATTTTGATAAAATCGCAACTTATGTAACGATGTCTCTTAACACAGTGTACAGTGCACGTGGGTCAGCTATCTAACGGCCATCCAAACAGAATGTGGCGGGCCCAATCTCTGACAGCTAACTCGTGTTTGATGTTCTGGGTGGTGAGAACCGCCCGGGGTCGGATTTCCGGACCCTTTTGCTAATGCCGTCAGGGCCGGGTGCTGATTTATTTTTAAGGTTTTTGATGGATACTGAAATTTCGTCAACATTCACTGGATCTGCGGGGGGCCTGTTTAGTGGTAGTGCAGACCCAGGCTGAAACTCCGCTTCAACCGCTGCTAGGTGAACAGTATGTGTGGATTCGCGAGAAGTAGTGCATTGGCTCTCTAAACTGTCCGCGATGCCTTTGGCTTTTTCAGAGTTGTCAAGAGCGAGAGCGGAGTTTCCTGGTCTAATAAGAGGTGGAACGGATAACGATTGTTCTGTTTTCATAGCTCTGGTCAACTGCTAGAAGGCAGTATGGGATAGCTCGATATCCTTCAGCAGATTATCCCACTTATCCTATCTAAATTCTGCAATGCGCTCTTTTACCTTGTTTTGGAGGTTGCTCAATCTAAATTTATTGTTTATTGTGCGGTAGTGATCATATTGTCTAAGAGCCGCGTTCTTAGCTCTGATCAGTTGTAGAATATCACTTGGAAACTTTAGGTGTCGATTGCTCGACACGCGAACCTCTCGAGAGCATTCTTCGACTGCTGAGGTGCGGTGGGCCGATATGGCGTTAATCGCCTTATTGGCTTCCTCTGGCGAGTTTATTTTGTCGGGAAAAGTGTCAAGTGCTGGGAGGTCGTAGCCTCGAGTTTGACCTCGAGCTTGCGCCAGTCTACGATTGTTTTGGTACGAAGGACATCACCCGCGGGCTCGCCCGGCAGATGTTATCGACAAGCTGACACCTTCGAATGTCTGGTAGTAAATAGGTAGCTAGCTATATATTATGACACTGGGGCCTGGGTTTAATAATTCTAATATGTCTGATTCTATAATACGCATTGCTGGTGGTGGGCTACGCATGGGTGGTGGGCTGGTGTATGCTTACATATACTTTACAAATAGAGACTTCTACGTAAGTTAACGGGGGAGCGTTGATCGGAACGCAGTGCAAGGACCTCTTTTAGTAGATCAAGGTGCCACCCATGGGGCTGGTTAAGCTATAATTTCTAATCGAGATGTACTTTGTGATCTTGGGATCGCGGTGGCTAGGCTTCAAAGAAGTCTCTTGCACTAGAATAACGTCAACGTCGTGGTTGCGCAGGAAGAGCTCGATCTCGTCTTTTTGTTTTGAACCCGTTTGCGTTAAAAAAGGCAACAGTCAGAGAGCGTGGTTTAAGTCTAGTGTTTAGGCGCACTGGAAATATCAGATTGCGTCAGTTAGTCCCATGTCTCGTCGAAACGTGGCGTTGAGCTTGTCAGATGTAAAAGAAGATGAGACTTGCAGAACAGGCTTGGGTTTGGGGGCCTGAGGAGGTGGCATTGGCCGTGAGACGACAAGTGCCGGAGGCTTTACCCACGCGTTGAATTTCGGCGCGGAAGGGGCGGGAGTGCTACCACCTTGAGTGGAGACTCCGGTGACGGGGGCGGGCTTGGCGGTGGTTTAGGGTACAGGATCGAAGATGGTGCAGGTTTGAGGGCAGGCAGCCGAAAACGCGACATGCCGGGCTGATCTGCATGTTTGGGACGGCTTTTGTCTTCGCGCTGCTTGCGTCGCGGCACTTTGATACCCGCGATATTTTGCTGGATGTCCTTCTTCGCAGCAATTAACGCAGCTCAGAGGCTCTGCCGTCTCGGGCGTGCGGGTGCAGTCGGTTGTGCCGTGGTCACCTGGGCACTTGTCGCACCTAGCCCTGGCGTAACAATATGTGGCCGTACAGTTGGCATCGCTAGCATTGGCCAACGATGCCACTGTTGTGATATATATGCCTGATTGCATATACTCTTTGAAGAACATTAAAAATCCCCTTGCCTTCCATAGACTGGTCCAGGACGAGGAGGCAGAGGTCAAGAAAGCGATTTTTGTCGGTCTGATGGTACGTTCTGTGCGTTTCACGAACCGATAGATTTTGGGCCTTAAGGTCGTCTAGGACGTATATGTAGAGTTCCTTAGGGAGTCCTCAAACGACCACGCGGGGATTACTCTCCTCTGGTAGGGCGTAGGTGTGAATAGAATTTCTTGGGCGTGCAGGTGGCTAGTCACAATGCCCTGACTGACATTTTGCAACTTTGGGCAGTATATTTTTTTGTGTTCAGCCAATTGGACAGGTTATTCCACTTGGTCTGAACAACGGTAGGAAAAGAGACAAGCTCAGATGCGTCTGGTGGCTACAAAATAAACGAAAATGTGATGCCGAACTTTTCAAAGCAACTATTAATAAGTTCGCTGATGTACCCTGTACACTTTACTACAAAATGCTATATTCGCAGCAGCGTATTAATTTGAAGCTCATAGAACAGATAAAGAAGTTGTTATCACCTGTATAACAACACATGGACAAAGTGATAACTTACTCCAGATGCTCCTCAAATTTGAGTAAAGATACGATACCTCCGCAAGTTTATAGGAACTGCTTGGTTGTATCGGAAATCCCACCTGTTATCAAATGTCTTTCTGATTTAGAAAAAAAAATTAATTTCACGTATTGTGCCTTTTATAAAAATAGTTACACTCACTGATAAATTTAGTCCATAATGATGCCAAGGCCAGGCTATGTTATTCGCTTAAGGCGTTCTCCGAGCAACTGCATTTGCGCTTGGATAAGGCAGTGACAGTTACTGTCGCCGAATCTCTGAAAAATATTCGAGCACGAAAAGAATTTTCAGTAAACACGGAAAATCTGAAACTTGCTTTATCCTGTGAAATAACTCTTTAGTGCTAAATAACGGATCCATGCTGACGAAGTCACGGGGTATTCATTTGTTGTATACATCCATGTAACAATGTATTAAAAAATACCACCTTTTTATTATTAATTATTATTTAATTATTATTACTTACAGCTTAATGAGAATAATGAATGATGAAAAAACCGCATCAAAAAATGGGTCGAGTTAAACAAATATGGGTCGAGTTAAACAAATATATCGCTTAATACACTACTGAATACCGCATCAAAATCAGTTGAGTAGAGCCAGATTTATTGCTAAATTACGGATCCGTCCTGACGAAGTCACGGGGTATCCATTTGTTGTATATATCCATGTAATAATGTAATAAGAAATACTACTTATTTAGTATTAATTATTATTTAAATATTATTATTTACTGCTTAATGAGAATAACGAATGATGAAAAAAACCTCATCAATAAAGCAGGTCAAGTTGAACTAATAACGGATCCATGCTGAAGACGTCACGGTTTATCTTTTTGTTGTATATCAAAACTTTTTGCAGAATGTAATAAATACTTTTCGGAAAACCGTATCAACATCAGTTCAGCCAAACGCGAGATAATCGCGGACAAATATGCATACATATATATCAACTTACGGGTTAACCTGAGAACGTCCGCTCATTTGAAGTTAGTTAATAAAACACAAAAAATGTTTCTACTTATGTCCTTTAGACTTTTTATCCAACCGATTTGGATAAATGATGTGATTTAATGTAATCTCGGGATCCAGAAACCGCCCATGCGAAGCCGGGACGGATCGCTTGTACAGAAATATATAAATACAAAGAGGGAAACAAATGAGGAGGTGGGCACCAGCGTCTTCCTAATAACGACTTAAAGCAAAAAAACTGCGGTTGACAACAAACAACCGCAGTATTTTGTCAATTATCGGTCAGTTTTCAGCTAGCGTGGCATCTATGGCATCCCCTATATAAGAAAATGTATGGGGGAGATGTTTAGCAGTGAAGTTTAATAGTCTGTAACAGTAAAGGTAAATGAATAATGTATTTTGCGGCAATAAAACCGTAATTTATACAAGAATAAATAGAGCATCGTTTGTAAAGTTTTTAGACGCCACCATATAATATTATACAATACACAGATGGTTTAAAGGCCAATCGCCCGGATAGAACTAGCTCAGTTAAATTTTATTGAACGATGACAGTGCAGTTGAGATACTCGCAGATAAAAATAATCATATTCATGAGACATAATGCAAGCTATTCGATACACATTTTACGGTTATCGTTGCTTTCTCTATACATATTTAGAAGTTTCTACAGAAAGAGAAATCTGATGACCTTTGTAATAACAGTAGATAGTTCAAGGGAGTTCGCCTAAAACCCTCACCCTAAATACCTTTCTCTAAATCCCGTTTGATTAATGTATTCTTTAATTACATTTATTATAAAAATGTGTCTGTGTGCAATTCGGGGTAATTCTTTTGCACTGCATAAGGGTAAGTCGGTCGTCAGAACTTCGATCGGTAGCTAACGGAGTGCACACTATACCAGTTAGGTTAGTATTTGTATAGTCAATATTTTAGTTGAATTCGATGTAAATACTAATGTGCTGTATTTTATATAAATTAGTATACCATACACTTCATTTTATCTCGCGGGTGTCTTAAGACGCACATGTGATAATATCCGTGTAGTGTAAGCGATGGCACACTACGATCGCCACTCCGCTTCCCAAGATGGCGATTGAAATCCTCCCTTTGTGTAAGCTCTTCTCCATCTGAAGACTGTTATGGACTAAAAGAAGAAAGAGATAACCCAGAGTGATTGCACTGTTAAAGGTATTGCACTAAGTATTGTAAAAAATATTTAATATTATAATAAGAAAACTAAAACTAATAACCATTCAGGGTTACTTGCTACTGTATATTTTCAAGAACCCTTGGTGTGTTTCATCGCTGAATGATTAGCATTTGAGCTAGAAAATAACTAGCACTTTTGTCACCACCATAGGTGACATATTTTATATAGTTGGAAAGGTACTTTGCCGCACTTGAACGTCACGGACCGATATAAAAAATAAATACAAAATTGTCGATATTATGAAATGTTTTCCTTCTGACCGAATTTGGATCACGGCAGTCGGTCTCGACGAAGACTAGCCATCTGAGTAAGACAGAATAGTGGACAAGTTTTGCGTGGGGAATAGTACTTCCGCTACTCCCTCACTCAGAGATCAGGCGCAGCCTCAACGATTTTCCGAGGCACGGGGGCAAAACGCCACCTGACCTGACTCTGGGCTGCTACTAAGATTTTCTTGACAGTAAAACCAAATTACTGATTTTGTCCCGACCCGGATTTCAAAAAACCAACCAGCTTTTTTTTATTTGTATACAATTCGTATCTGTACTCAAGTCTCATAGCACATGGCTTAGTCAAACTTGTTATCCAATTATAGTGCAAGTCCTATAAAACATTTAATGTCTAGTCTAAGAGGCAAATACTAACACGGACTAAAGCTGAGCTTTCTCAATCCAGCCAAACATATTACCTCTTCCAAATGCGAGAAGTCGTAAAACGAAATGTGCTGCATGTAACTCTTAATTTATTTCACCTTCTACGATTTTTATAGATATATTGATTACTTAATATATGAAACCATGTATAAGGAAAATTAATTGTAAGAACAGCTCGTGAAGAGTAAAGTTTCAATTTTAGTAATAAATTTGATAAATCTACGTCACTAAAAATATTTTTCTGAATTTGAAATATGTATCAAATGCGCGACATTTCCGACTCTTTGAGTATCAATCAAAATATATTAAAGGCCATTTTTGAGTAGTTCATCACCAACGTTATCATCACTCCAGCCCTTTACAAATCCACTGCTGAACATAGGCCTGTCCCCAAAGAAAGATACAAAAAACGGTCTTAAGCCACCTGCATTCATAGACTTCCTGGATGTCTTACCAGATGACTAGTTTGATTAATTGCGAGCACTTTATAAGCATGTAGTATTATATTTATGCGTTTTATATAAGTATTATAGAAATCAGGAGATGAGCAGCAACGTCTTCCTAATAACGACAAAAAATAAAAAACTGTGATTACCAAGCGTGGCAACTGTGGCAAAAATATACGAGGCAATCCATGAGAGAGCCCTATGTTCTGCAGTGAACTTTGATGAACTGTAGCGGTAATTCATTTGTATTTACATTTCAGATTAACAACCCAAACTTTATTGAGTCTAAAATTACTTTGATTAAAAGACGTTTTGCTTTAAATGGATAATACAGATAGAAACAATGTAACGAAATCAGAAAAGTTTGATAAGTATAGAAGGAAAGACGGTATTTTATGTTTTAATTAAAATGTTATTCAATGTTAGTTCTCCTGCTACGAAGTTTTGATTTAGTAGTGGGGTCCTATGTTCAAAGTAAACCTATAAGCTATTATTATATATTATATACAAAACTATATAATATATAATTATATATTTTTGTATTGACACTAAGCTCGCGAGCTTTTAAGGCACGTAACAAATATTTCACTGCATACAAATAATTGGATAAAGGCTCATGCGCACTTGCGATTTTTTGGGAAAGTTAGCAGAATTGTTAATGTCACGACATTAGTATTTTAATATTCCTAAAAAAATTCTTATAAATTCAAATACCGTGTGATATTGTATAATTACGTCATCATCGTCGCAATTATCATAATCTTTTGGTATGTTTTAGCACTCCTTTTCTCCTTATGAGTCCTACTGGATAATCACCACCATTTGATCTATTTGTGTTTACAAATATCAACGTGTGTGCTGAAGTGATCCGTTCTGAAAGACATAGTGCCAGTACAGTTATAGGCTGTGAGATATTCTAACCTATTCATCCGAGGTGACGGCGCATTAGTTCTATAATAGAAGTTGGTTGCAGGAATCTATTGGTCGCAGTGCCACTTACCATCAGGTATACTGTTACTTCGTTTGTCACTTTTATTTTATAAAATGAAGCCTGCGGCTGTCCAGCACTGATAATTATTATAGCGCTACGATAAAAACACTTCAGCGCTTTAATATTCAATTTGGCACTGCGGACAGTACTGTTTTTTGTTGTATGTGCCTTTTGGTTCTAGAACAGTTCTATAAATACCAATTCAAAGTATAAGTGTAAAGTAGGTACAATACTAGAAGCGTTAGAGAGCGTTTACTCGCGCGACTACCAGTATAAAATTACTATAGCAAAATAACCAACAAGTATTTGTACTCCTACACTTTTTAATGATCGCGATTGACTGAGAGAAGACTATGCTAGAATAAATAAACAATCACAAAAAAAAATAAAAACTGTTTTCCTTAATGAAATTGTCGCAAGATGTGAAAATACCCATTAATTTGTTGTTGTTTTAATTGTTTTGATTATTAAACATTGTTAATATGTACCCATCACTTATCTAATGACAATAAGTCAGAAGGAGTACGCACCTGAGGCTAAATGTTAGTAATATCAAAATAGTTGTTTAATACCTATTTTAAAATTTTAAACTTGATTTATTTGCACTTTATTTTCGTCAAATTATACTTACGTATTTGAACTAAATGTATTAAGACGAGAGCTAATCCCGACGACAATCACACAAGACAAGTTACACAGTTTGGTGGGTGTGAAAAATTTACCTACTAAAGTTTCGGCCTAGAATAAATGATTTATTTGTCTATTATTTTTATTAAATTCTACAGAATCTAAGGCACATACCTGTGGAGCAGTGCCACCATGGAGAACCGAATTTACTTACATTTCACCCACTTTCAGAACGTCGATTCTCTTACGCCGCCACCAGGCGGTGATAATTCACTACTTTTACCATCCCGAGAACGTCATAAAAGACGTTAAAGGGAATGAAATAGATGAGATTTACTGCAGCATCTTCCTCATAACAACTCAAAATAATAATAATCTACCGTACACACTCCTCTTGCCAAGCATAGCAACTATAGCAAATATGAACCCTTATGATGCAATCTATGGGCGAGGCCTATATTCAGCAGATGACCTTTGACTAGCGGTAAAGAATTAACAAATGAATGAAGTAATACTTATAGCAAATAACATGTTAATACTCTTTAAACACCGATTGAGATTATGTGTTATCTCACTCGGCTTAAGAATTCATAACCTTTTCCTACACTTTCATTATAAAATTGGTATGCCCTTTAACGAAATGTCAAATGTAATACGTTCGTATTGAAACGCTATTATAAGTCGAAAAAATAAATGAAACATTTAGAAAACAATGTTTTTAACGAACATTTTCATAACACAACATGTTAGGTATTTTGAAGACGACTAAAACAGAACTGTGACATTCATCTATAAGTCTTCTCCATTTATAAAATACCTATAAACGAATTAGATTCGTCATCTTGAATGTTTTTTCTACACCAGTCTGCCTTCAGAGCTTCATGCATCAATCAGCAAGTTTCATCGGGTACAGATGAGGGTGACATATGGAGTAAAGATCCATACTTCTTAAAAGCTTACAAAGCTGTGTTGCGATGGCAGAAGAAGCACCTTGAAATTCTTGCAACTTGTAAGCTGCTTCCTATATTGGTCCAAGTATTTTGTATCCGTCATATGTGTATATTCAAAGCGACTATAGGATAATAATTGACGAACGTATACTACGAAGCTTTAGGTTCGAATACGCCATTTAATTTTTGTCGTTAAAACTTAAAGTGAAGTGGTTAACGAGAATTATACTAATGTTAATATAGCATTCTTTAAAAAAATGAGTAGATTATTAAACCACAATTTATAGATACCATAAAATTCTAACCTAGCCCATCCCATGTCTTGACTTATGTAATACGCACGGATCAACATTGAGTGATAAATTTACTTACGGCTTCTACCTGGCAGCGTATACAGATTTCCCACTTTTAATGCTTTGTTGATAAGAACACGCATGAACACCGAATATTTAAATGTTTTTATTTATATCGCAACCTTAACGACATCGCTTTTGTATGTGAATGTGACGATGATTTGTATCGAGTTGACATTGGCTAAAACTTCACCGTAAAACTTCGTTACATGGTACAGGCCACGTGAACGCTCATTTATATGGTCCCACCAGCTTTCTTTTTTTAATAAAAAAATCAAATAAAATGATGTGTCATACCTAGTTTTAAGATTTTTATTTTATTGGGCGGATGGTTGCAAAGTAACTATTAATATCTATATTATAATGGATTTCCGCAAAGTAACGCCTGATTCTATTAATTTCTTTTTTTAGCTAGCCGGGTAGGCACAACTAGCAAGAACAAAATCTTTATTTTCATGAACACAAAGGACAAGAGGTGTAATCTCTTTATTGTGTTATCGGAAAGAGGTGTACAACTCTTCGAGTCATTATCATCATCATCTTCATTCATTGTTACAGCTTCTCACGAGTTATAGGTCTTCACCAAGTAATGCTACACTCTTCAAGTAGGCAATTTGTTTTTTATTTTTATTTATATAAAGGGCCCAAATCATTCCTGGCGTCGTTTATAAAGTGTGATGAATGTCAAACCTATTTCTTAGTATATTATGCTTGTAAACATGCAAATACAAATTTAGATTTGTGTACAATTGATGAATAAATAAATAAAAATGATATTCATATACACTGTAATAAGCACGTATATTAAGTCTATATAGTAATATTACATATTATTATTATATAGAATGATTTTTAATTTATTTATCATTTTCAAAGTTGACTAAAAAAAATTATGTTAAATAGTAGATACTATTTAACTTAATTTTTTACACCACAATGTTTTAAATAAATTTTTTACAGATTTAATCACGTATATTAACTTATTTTATATTCCCAACGTAGTGGTCGAAATGTCGAGAATATAAAATTAGTTAATATGTACGATAAAATCCGTAAACAACTTAGAGATGAACTTACCAAGCGTTTCGTTAAACGCATAGAAGATTATATAGAAGTTCATTTCTGAGTGTCAAGATCAGTGTTAAGTAGGAAGTGAGATTTAATTTTGGTTTAGTATTTTCTCGTGTAATGTTATTACGTAAATTAAAAGGTAAGTTGTTTATTAATCGGAAAACTAAATAAGTAGTTCGCCTTAGATATAATTAGCACGCGTAGTATAAAACCACGCGGGTAGTATAAAACCACACGGATAATATAAAACCAATTTTGTGCGACTGCTTATAACCTATTCATTTATTTATCATATTATAACGATATTTGCTAATGTTGAAACGCATGCCATTCCCTTTTGTCGCCTCTTACGATATCAACGGGATGATTTGAAATAGTGGAATGTCTTACACCACCAGTGCATTAAAATAATTTATTACTTTTATTTTATATTATTAAAATACTCGGGAATATTCAATAAAAATTAGGACAATTTAGTATAAGTCGTCAAAATTATTCAATTAATAAAATGCCTATAAATTAATAATCACGTACTTTAATTTGATTTAAAAACATCTTTGAAAATTACGCATTTGATTAAAAAATGTGTTCGGTGTTTAAATATTTAAACTATTTCCGATAGAAAATCTACAAAATAAAAAATAAATGTTGTAGTTGTTAAAATAGTTTGGAAAATTCTTCTCCAATAGGATATTGATTAAAATGTCTTTGACAGTAGTTGTATGCAAATTATTTTAACGCCCAACCTCACGCCATCGAATGTTATTGAAGAGATTTTTCTCGGAAGCTCAAAAAGTTTTTGCTGGACAAGTTCTTTACGGGTCTAAGTAAACTTATCAAAGTGATTAAGAATTTGTCGCACGACGTCGTCGTGATAATTTGTTAAAATACTGTTTTACGAAAATAGAATGTATGTGAAAAATCCACAAGATATAATTTCATAAATAATTACAAAAAGTAATGTAGATAAAGATATAAATAGAAAAATTAAAGACGCTTATGTTCTTTTGTTTAGTTTTTTTTTATAGGATTGTGTGACAAACGAGCACACAGTCCACCTGATGGTAAGTGGTTGCTGTGGCCCATAGCCATCTACATCTATCCTCAATTACGAATTAA
>DWHP01006777.1:0-11264 GCA_018247895.1 Parnassius honrathi | reverse complement strand
CCATCCTGTCGATCGATAATCCCCTCCACCGAGATATTCTGTCGGTATCCGCCACCACTGCCTCTCCTCTATCCGCAACTAGCATTAAAGTTGGCCCACTTCCTTCCCGTGAAGATGTCTCGGCATTAGAATGCGTATTCGTGGATGCTGTGCCGTCTGGCAGAGCGTTATTTTTATTATCTGACATACCAACGGGAGGACGTGCGGGGAGATGGCAATCGGATACTGCGGGTGAAATGTTGATGCACAACATACTTCATACGCAGTTTCAGATGTCTTGTCTCTTTCCGTATATTGCAGCAGTTGGTCTACGTGTCGCTTGCAAAGACCTTGTAGATCAACTGAAATCCTGTATATTCTGTTACCTTCTCTAGTTACAATTATAGCTCTGGACAAAAATGGTTTACGGGACGTATAACAACGCACCCAAACCTTTTCACCAATGTTAAATTGCCTTACACTATTATCACAAGATGTTTGCATGTCTGTATTCGTAGGCGGTAAAGTTAAATCTAATCGCGTTCGCGGTTCACAACCGAACATTAATTCTGCGGGGTTTCGTAGGCGCTACTATGAATGCTGCTGCGATATTCGAATAGATATCTTAACAACAATTCTTTAATTTGTTCATTGCTTACATTTAAATTATTACTTAAGATAAATTTAAGGATTTTCTTACCAATGCGTAGGGAATTTTCGACTTCGCCGTTACTACAGGGGTGATAAATAGGAGACGTCATATATTTTATACCAATAATTTCGAAATTCATCATTACATATTTTTGGATCGTTGTCTGAAACTAATAACTTAGGTAAACCAAAAGTACAGATCAAATATTTAAGTTTTTATATTAACATTTTAGAGGACATATTGCTGCACGTATGTAGACATTCAAGCCATTTACTATAATACAACGAGGTGATACGTGCGGTGTACGTGGTGCATGTAGTCAATGTGCACGCGCTCCCAGGCGGCGGCCGCGCGGGGCCAAGGAGCGGGGGGCGTGCGTGGCGGCGCGAGCTGCACAGCGCTGCACGCGCTACAGCTCGACACTAATCGCTCGATAGCAGAGTCGATTCCCGGCCACCACATCTTATCGCGCGCTGCCTTTGGTTTTAACTATTCCTAAATGACCACTATGAAGCTCTTCTAACAAATGACCGTTATGAAACTCTTCTAACAAATGACCCCTATATATTTTTGGAATAACAATTCTATGACCCTGCATAAGACAACCTGGTTCTACCTCCAAATATGTTTTACAAATGAAATACGATTGAATGTATTTGCAGCGAACTTTTCGAGGCCAACGACTTAAAATATTTAATTACTGTTTGCAAAATTATGTCCCTTGTAGTTGCATCTCGTATATCGTTAAACGAAAGAGGCAACATCGTATCATCCAAAAAATTTAAATAAGACGTATTTTCGTGATCATCTGATTCCTTTAAGCGTTTATCATTAGGTGTCTGAGAAAAATAGTCCGCTACCACATTTTTATCGCTAGACACGTATTGAATCACTTAATTATATGCTAACAAAAAAAGGGCGTACCTTTGCAGATGCGATGCCGCCATTACCGAGACTCCGTTTTACCAAATATGGCTAATGAGGACCGATGATCTGTTTTAAGTACAAAGGGTTCTTTTCGACCAAATAAATACTTGGTGGAAATATTTAACGCCAAATATTATAGCCGTAGCTTCTTCATGTATTTGTCTATAATTACCTTCGCTGGCTGTAAGAGACCTGGAAGCGAAAGCAAGTGGGCGCTCGTTACCTTCTGAGCCCTGGGCCAGCACCGCACTAAGACCGGCCGGGCTCGCGTCCACACCGAGAACAATTCGCGCGCTTTGGTGGAAATACGTCAACACTCGGTCTGATAATAGTCCATGCTTAATTTGTATAAGCGCCTTCTCATGGCGCTCACTACACGTCCACGCTGCATCATTGCGGAGTAGCTCATGAAGTGGATGTAATATGGCTGATGCCCTAGGTATGAATTTACGATAGTTATTTATAATGCCTAGAAACCGTTTTACTTCTAAAATATTTTGTGGTCGTGGAATGTTTAGAATTAACTCCATCTTCTTTGGACACGTCTTAAGGCCCTGTTTGTTTATGACGTAACCTAAGTACATAACACTGCGTTAAAAAAATGACACTTTTCTTGTTGTAACTTTAAACCTGCATCTTTATGCCTATCTAGAACTTCACGTAACCTGCTCAAAGGTAATTGCTTGTTTGGTGCCGTGATATAAATGTCATTTAGCCAACAAATAACACCATCAATACCTACAAACAGGGTTTCTAAAGTCCTTTTAAAATATAACGGGTGCATTAGCCAAACCGTATACAAGCCGGGTATATTTGAATAAGTCGCGGGTTGTATTAATGGTGGTAAGAACCAGTGACTCCTCGCATTATATAAACTGATTGTATACGTTGTTTAAATCAATTTTTGTATATCCCTCGCCGCCCCCGATTTTCGCGAAGACTCCCTCTATCCGCGGCGTAGGATATTTATAGATTAGTAGGTTATTGTTTAATGTTAATGAGAAATCACCCGGAATTGTTTTACCGTTCTTCTTTAATACGGGTACGATAGGGGTCACATATTTAGAGTAATTTACCGGAATCAGAATACCCGCATTAATCGGTCAATTCTTCATTTACTTTGTCTTTCAGAGCAAAGGGCACAGTTCGCGGCTTAAAAATATTAGTACCGCGTTATCTTTATGGTGTAAAGTTATTGTAAATTTATTAAATGCCCCAAGTTCTTTACTCCACAAGTCCGGGTGCGTATTTAGTAAATTTTGAACTTCACTTTCAAAACTATCCTCTATAATGTTATTATTACTAACTGGTGTCAACATAATGATCAGTTTAGACATAAAATCACGCCCTAAAAGTGGTGGCCCACCATTTTCAATAACAAAGAAATTTTATTGTTTCGTGATTTCTTTATATTTTAGCTTTGTATAGAAATAACCTAAAGGCGTAATTTTGTGACGTACGCTCGACTAGTGATCTTCTTCTCATAAATGCGCGGAAGCAGTAGACTCCAAGAGCCGTTAGTTTGGATATAGCGAAGGCCTTTGATCGGGTTTGGCATAAAGCGCTTCTTACGAAGCTTCTTTCCTACGGGCTTCCCGAGAAATTGTGCAATTGGATCACCCGTTTTTTTTGCTGATCGGAGCATCAAGGTCGTAGTAGACGGTCCATGCTCCGATTACAAGCCCATTAACGCTGGCGTTCCACAAGGCTGCATGCTATCACTAACGCTGTTTCGGCTGCATATCAATGACATGTTGCAACCGGTAACATTCATTGCTATGCAGACGACAGTACCGGTGATGTTTTATACACCGGCTGTGCCAATTTTTCTTGGGAAAACGTCGCTGCGTACCGGGCACACTTGTGTCTGAAGTCGAAGCTTTGTTAAACAGTCTCGGACTGGGGTAACTAAATTTAGTCCAGTTTAATCTCCAAAAGACACAAGTTTGCGCGTTTACCGCTAAATAAACCCCTTCATCGTATCTTCCCACTTTTAAGGCACTCCCCTTGTTGCCTCAGCCAGTATCGGAATCCTAGGAGTCGACAAACTGAGTGACGTGCAGTTTCGTGGTCACTTGAAAGAGAAGGCCAAACTGGCCTCTAAAAAGCTTGGCGTGCTCAGCGGAGCAGGACAGTATTTTATGCCGGCTCACCGGCTGCAACTTTAGAAGGCGCAAGTTCGGCCGCACATGGAATACCGTTTCCATCTCTGGGTTGGGGTTCCCCAGTGCCGCTCCTTCCATTTGATCGCATTCAGCGCAGAGCTATTCGTATCGTCGGCAACCGAGCTCTTTCCGATCGGCTTGACTTACGGGCACTGCGAAGAGATGTTGCATCTCTTTGGGTATTTTATTGTGTCTACCACGGGGAGTGCTCTGAGGATTTGTTAGGACTAATTCCAGCCGCACAATTTCACCATCGCACATCGCGGTAAAACTCGCGATACTATCCATACCATCTGGATGACTGGCGGTCCACCACCATGCGATTTGAAATAAGTTTTCTTCCTCACATAACTTGCTTGTGAAATAGACTACCACCAGAGATTTTTCCGGACCAATACGACTTAGCGACCTTCAAGAAAAGAGCCCACTCCTTTTTAAAAGGCCGGCAACGCGTCTTCAATTTATCGGTGTTGCAGTGTTCATGGGCGGTGGTAATCAATTACCATCAGGTGACCCATGTGCTCGTTTGCCCCCTCTCTTATAAAAAATTATATTACGTTTTACAATAGACAGAAACTCATAGTTTAAGAAAAAATTACAACTTACCGCACGGCAATCGAAGTAATGTTTTAAACTTTTCAATTTGTTTATAAGAGATAATTTTAAAATAAACACAACCAAGTCTATTGTAGTAAAGCAGGTTCCTTAAAGTACAGAATTTATTATAAAGAATAGTTACGTAGCTTTATGAATAATAAGGACCACATGAAAAATATGTCGTGTTTACTTCATATTTAGTTCTTATTTTATCATTTCAAAATAAAGTGTAGCTTTATACGTACCACTGCTGGGCAGTCTTACGTTAATTGCCCAAAAGTTAAAGAGGCTCGTTGCGTGTAGTCCCCCTTCATAGGCTGCACGTGTAAAGAGACATGCAAAATGTTCTAAATAGAGTGAGTTTAACCTACCTGGAATATCGCGCGAACCTACGAGCAATCATATCTGTCCTGCGTTTCCTTTCCATATCAGTATTATCCTTGAGGTTGGACGTAATCATATGACCTAATTATTTAAATGAGTCTACTCTAGTTAATGGTGTACCATTTAATTTAATGGGAGCCACATTAGGTTTGGTGAGCTTAGCCCACCCTATCTCACCCCGCACTCTATCCGCTGTGGTTCATTCAAAGTTCGGGTCAACTAACGCAGTTCACCTGTTCCCCATACCAACGTTTTAAATCTGTATTAATTGAACAGGTACATTGATATTCCCTTTTTTTTCTACAGTATATTGTAGGAGACTAGATCTATTGCCCACGACAGGTCAAGGAAACACGCGTAGGGAAGTGGTATCCTATCACAGTAATATTTGAGTGTGCTTAAGGCAAAGTACTGCACTTATTGTGGACAGTCCGGAATGAAATCCGAACTGATTACTATATAATTTTAATTTGCGTATAATGTCTAATATCTTTGCTAGTGTTGGGAGCCATAACTAATGTCTGGTACATTGCCACTAGCGCAATCTAGTTTGGAGTAGCAGAACTAGGAGAGCTTTTTAGAAAATGCCATACTAAAACTTTCTACACCTAGTCACTCAGGACCGGTACGTGTCGTATATTCTAGATGTTTCAGTAGAAGTGGCTCCTATATAAGATAAGTATCGACCGTGACCCAGGTCAGTATTGAACTGACAATTCAAGCGAATACCTCTAAGTGATATAACTGCGAACTAAAGTGTTTTATTATTAGTGTGTTTTAAGTTGTAATTGGTGTTCGGTAATTAAAGTGTTAATTTTGGTAATTCAATGGGCAGTTTTTATTATCACGAACCCTAAGATCGTAATACTATGATAGTTACCAAAGGTTCTAGTCTATAGTTACATTTATTCGTCAAGTCACCCGTTGTATTTTTTACCACCGGTACTACTATGGTCGTCATTGGATTAGGGGGCAGATATGCGTGCTTTATACGAGTAGTATAGAACATAGCCATACCCAACATAACCCGATGTATAAGTGGGCCATCATTCTGCAGATGCTCGATAATGAGACAATCATGAACCTTGCCTCTGGACGTAGATTTCGTGATATTTACGACCTCTTTCGCACTAATTCTGTCCCTCCTTTATCAGTGACTATCTCAATATCTTGTACCAATTTACAAGAAGATGACCCCAGTGTGGACTTTACAGAGAACATATCTCTAAGGAGGTTTGCAATATCCTAGAGTAATTCACTCCATCCACACTCGCGGGGAGGTAAGATTCTTATGCTTTCTAGACTTATTAATGTAATAGGTCTAATACGTTAGGTTATAATAGGTTTATTAAGATTAATTATCTTATTACCTAGTGATTTTTCAAAAAGCACTAAAATCTTTTTGGAATGCGATGACACTATGTCGTCTATTTTAATTTGCTGCTTATGATCTTGACACTATTTTAGCATGATTTAAATACCTTTCAACTGCTACTCATTTGATCAAATAATTCGCCATGATCTGGCCGTCCGTCATGGCTTAGTCTCCTCAAGAGCCTCCATAACATATCTATTCCATCCTACTACGGGTTTTTGGGACCAATGTTTCTAATACTCTCCGCTAGCAATCGCGGCCTCAAAGCAGAGACTATGTCGTTAAACAATTTGTGAACTATAAATCTGCACCACAGCGACATCTGTTGACACAATAGTAAAATGTCTTGTTACCCATACTGCTACAGCCTACTAAATTTCACAACTGAAGAAAGATAACAGATTGCTTCATAGGGGGGATATTTGAAAAAGTTACCACGCTTAACAAGCGAGCTGACAACAGTAGTCTTTTTATTTCGAGTTGTTATGAAGAAGACGTTGCTGCCTATCTCCTGACATGTTTATCTCTCTGTTGCTGATGATTTGGGGTTATGGATATACTTACACGGCCACCAAATGTTAACGGTATCACTAAAGGTTGGTTAAGCGCCTGGTTATTACTAACTAGTGCTTGATTACTATCCCACCTAATGGTAATTAGTGATGCAGCCGTGAGAGAGAGAAAGCACACTGATTTAGTAGAACGAAAGCTTATATACTCTTGCTTTGAAGAAACCTATATTACGCCTAAGTGGCTACTGGTGTACTGTAAGTTCGTTTGTCACTTCAGTTTTATATATATAAAAAATATTGACTAACGTTCAATGACATTGAAACATTGAATGACATTGAATGTAATTGTCGATTCCTTAGCAAAACAAGCATATACTTCCGGTACCCTCATGCATCATATAACATGTACTCATGACCTTATTTCTCTTGCGAAAATACATCAGATGTCAGATTGAAACTCTCTTTGGAAAAAATCTCAGAAATCTATCGGTAAATATTATGCAGAACTTCAACCTGACATCCCCTCCAAACCATGGTTTTTTATATTCGGAAATGACTCCAAACATAGTACATCTGTCATATGTAGAATTAGATTGGGGCACACTTGTTCACCTGTATTTTTGGCAAAACTTAAGATTAAAGATAGCTCAATTTGTGAGTGTGGATTAGACAAAGGTACGATCGAACATAAATTTTATAACTGCCCTAACCTCTCCGTTTCACTATACAATTTCCTCCCTAATAACATCCCTCGTACTGTAAATCTTATGTCTTGGTTAAATTTAGTTTACACTCCTTTTGTACAAACTTTATCGGACTTCATATCTATTAATAACATTAAATTATAGTACTTTTACCGCTTACCTATATCCATTTTATCGTTTATTATACTAGCAATAATTTTGTAAAACTACTATAAGCTAATTCATTCGAAAATTACTACCTATGTAATCTCGTATCATAAAGTTATAAGTAAGCATTTCTACGGAAACGGAAACTAGTCGATTACTCTGTGTGACTTTTATGAAACTTGACGCTGGCAGAATCCATAGGAAGTTGCCAAACTAGGAAAAAAAAATAAGCACCTTTATTTTTAATTATCATTTTTAACCCTAACATATTTATAGTCGTAATTAATAAATACAAATGTATGGAGACATGAAAACTGCTACGGTGATCAGGAACACTGTAATAAAAGAGGAGACATTTTATTATACGGCTTACCACCAATAAATTGTAAAAATGGTGAGGTAGAATAATTTAACCTTTGAAAAACCTTACAACCCATATAAATGATCTTTATATATTCTTTTCTATTTAATGCAAAATTAAACAGCGCTATGTCAGCTTAGGTACCTTCATAATAATATTGGACATTGGTTCACGTCGTCCGTCCTATATGGAGACGTGATCGGGATACAGAAATTTGAATAATTACCGAGGAAAAATATTATTACTAACGTGTTATATGGCAATTTTCGTTACATTAAGCCTACTTTGTACTCGTATTCGTATACCATTGTTAACGTTCACCGGAGAACGTATTTTCTGATTTCTTATATTTACGTGAATACTACAAATCGGATAAAGCTTATGCTTATTCTACGAAATCTGTCGCGATTATTTTTTTTGCTTTAATTACCTGATTAAAACGAGGCGCGAAGAATGACGTCGTTCTAACGTCCTTCTGCTCCGGCTGCTTTCAGCTTTTGAATATTTGTTTTTGTTCCAATCTACGCAGAACGAACTTACAGTATCTTGTAGTATTGCAGTATTATCTTTGGTATTAAATATGGAATTTCATGCAGATGGCAGCATTCAGCCATCTTCATAGTTTTCGATATTCTTTTGTTCAACAGTCACACGAATCGTACTTGTGGTAAAAATCAGTGTTCTTTAACGAGTGTTTGTGGTTTATTAAATTTTTTGTGCTAGTAATGGCGGGAACGATAATAAATTTACCGGAGCGCCGGAAAGTTTGCAGTACGCTAACGAAATTATTATCATTACAAAAACTGTTTTTAATATAGCAAATATAAAAATTATTGGAGAATAATTGTAAAGTGCGGCAATACGTCACGCGGGAACAGTTGCTAATATTATATAAAAGCGCAAGTACAGTTGCGCGTGTAGCATTGCTTCCAAATATGGATTAGTGTTGAAAAATGCAATCTAGCGGCTTTGGACTCAGCGAGAAGAATGCTACGAGGCTTATTGATGACACAAATGTGGGAAGAACTAATTTTAACGGTCTCGAGCGTAGGCGCAAAGTAGCCAGTCTTACGGGATTTTAGTAGATATATTTCGGTGAGTGTGCGCGGGAATTACATGACCTAATTCTTTTCTCTCTTTTCTATCTTCGGGCCATGAGACACTCAGCTAATCTCCAACCCTTTGTTATCGACATACCGCGCGTTCGTTAACAATTTGTACAACAAAGATGTGGAAAAAGTTGTCAGAGTCTGTCTTTCTATCCGATTATAATGTTGGTTTCTTCAAGGCAAGAGTGAATAAGCTTTTGTTAAACAAAGTCAGTGTGCTGTACCATCTTTGGCTGCATCACCGCTAACCATTAGGTGGGATAGTAATCAAGCACTGGTTAGTAATAACCATTGCTTAACTAACCTTTCGTGATACCGTTACCATTTAGTGGCCGTGTAAGAATGTTCATAATCCCAAAACATTAGCAACAGAGACAAACAATTCAGGAGACGGGCAGCGGCGTCTTCCTAATAACGAATTAAAATAAAAGACAACGGTTGCCAACCCGCTTGTCAAGCGTAGCAACTATGACAAATATCCCCCCTACGAGACAATCTATTATCTATGTTCAGCAATCGACTTTAGTAGGCTGTAATGGTAACGGTAACAAGACATTTTACAATTGTGTCAATAGATGTCGCTGTCTGAATTTAAATCGCGCTTTTAAGTGTCTGCTTTGAAACACGTAAGATATTGTTGAGAATGTTTTCATGTTGCCTATAGTTGCCACGCTTAGCAGGTCTCCCATACGGAGATAATATTTTTGATGTCAAGGAGTAGCTACTGTTTACTGTCTTGATTATATTAAGCATATTAAGATATATGATTAGACAAGATAAGACGGTAATATATTGGCTATGAAATTCGACACCACGATAACTAGCTATTAGCTACATTGGTTAGAGATGCTTCGATTATCCGACATGCTTATGGCACAGCGGGCAGCTGCCACAGAGGACATGTAATCACTAGTCACTACGTTTTGCAGCCACGCCTAGCTGACTAGCTGTATAGCCAACAAGCAACAAGCAACGTTTCTTATAAATTATCTTATCTTAAAATAAACTAGGAAAATAAAAAGGAAAGTAATTATTTTTTATTTATCTATGTATATAAATATGTTCCGCATGGAGATTCCAACATAATCACGGTGCAGTTATACGTTATCCGTGTCCTAGCTACTGTTGCTACGCTAACGGTATCAACTATTAGTTGGTCAGTGAGTCATTTATCCAAATAGCCAAATAGCTGGTTATCTAGCTGGGTATTTCACCACAATTATCCAGTTAGCTAGTTTATTGCGATTTTGGCTAATTACCCATCGCTAACTACAATTATCTTTCATTGTAAAGGTCATATAACCTGTGTCTATTCTCATCACTTCCTACTGTCGCCCATTCCAATTTATTTGTTTCCTAAATTTAACTCGAAAAGAGTGCCGTAGCATTATTTACGCTCGTCCTATGTACTCGTCCTAAAGATGTTTACGGTATGGCTAAAATCAAAATGAATAAAACGAGGAAGACACCCTAAGTTATTAAGAAAAGTTAATTAAAATAATAGTTCACTAAAAATTATATTGCTAAAAATTAATATTTTGTGCAATAGATGTTTTGATTATTATAAACTGAAACCATATTTAATAGAAGATGTATTAACTAATAATAGATTCAAATTCTTCTTAATACCGGGGATGCTTTACCCATTTATACTAGTTCATTCAGACAGTTATAATACGTATTGCTAAATTTAGTGAACAGTGTAGGAGTTCTTGTTTTGAGAAATTGGTCGATACAGCTTACAGTCTTTATGAAACTCTAGTATATTTCGGTACTTTTGGATTTGTATTTAAAACGACAATAAATGTTTGAACGAAATTATCTCAAAAAAGTAATATGTTATCAATACATACACTGTAATAAAATACAGTGGCTTAATAGTTAAGTTTAAAAACACTGTCGTGAACCTCTTCTAAAATTAGTACTTTAATCTTAAATGTTAATGGTTGACGGGAATATTAGATGAAGATTATTTATGAAAACAGTGCTATAGTATACTTTTTATGAAATACACGAGGCCTTATCCTTTAATTTATCGAAATTCATATGATGAGCTGCGATGTTGTACATAACCCTACTTCAATAAATGTCCTTGTAATATATAATAGAAACTTGCTTTTTGTAATTTAATTCTCTAACGGTGGCTGCGTACTTGGAATGCCTCACAGCATATAATAGTTAACGATTTGAATCGACGGAGTGAAACTTTAAGGGCATATATATATTATGATTAGTATGGTGTACGACGACTCGACCTGGCAACATTTAACGCACGGGTTAAGTGTGGCGACCCCTCTAATATCTGCTTCACAAGCACTCCTAAGAATTAGGCCGTGCGTCAACGCACGGGTT
>DWHP01006776.1:0-11264 GCA_018247895.1 Parnassius honrathi | reverse complement strand
AAGCTTCTATGTCCGCTAGAAGTGCCTTAGAGTTTTGATGATCGGTCAGTCAGTGAGTGACAAAATTAAGAAACTTTATCTAATTTAAATTCCTAAACTACTGGTTCAAATTGAATGAAATTTGAAAATACCGTGTCTATATAATGCTTGCTTGGTTTCTGAAAATTCAGGTTTCTAGTTCTATCCAGAATTAATTTATAGGGGGTCGAAAATGGCCTGGGTTGCTTCGAGAAAAGTATGGTACGGCAGTGCCGCTTTTTTGCTCGACTTGGCGGGGGCACTGCCGTGCCCCCAGGTAATATTTCTGGGCACTCTTCCACGTGTCTGATCTCTTCACCAACTTCATCGAATGTACCAATCGGCCGATTGTTGGTTGGCTTGTCTGCGCACTCACGTCCAACCCAATAGTTTTGCTGGCCCGGTTTGCGCACTAGCAGCCTAATCCAATCAAACTTTCGGCCGATAGAAAGTCTGTCGTCAGCGGGGACTCTTAGAGTTATGTCTTACTCCTTTAATGGTGTTGCAAGTAACAATGTTTACCGTAGTGGCAAAGTTGAACTGTTAGATTTTTCATACAACCCAGAAAATAAGTGTCAGCGTTGTCAAAAAACCTTGAGTACGTACTTTATTTAATTTTTTTAATCAAAATGTTATCACATCTATTTCTTAGGAGGTCACAATAACGTCTTAGGTTTTTTAACTAATTAACTTAACTATAATTTGATCTGGAGGACATCAATATTAAAGGATATGGCTATACCGTTCATCATCTATCAGAAGCCTGAGGTCTTTCCGACATATCTCGTAGTCGTCCCTTAAGGCACCGACGGGATGTGATGCGGCGATAGATCAATTATGTCAATTATTAATCAATTATGTCGCCACAACACGACGATGATCAATAAACGTCTTTTGTTTATTTTATGTTTGAATATATTTTTCTTACCAATTGGGACTTGCAATAGGAACATTTCGTCCACCCTTAATAAACTGAATAGAATATTTCTGGTTTAACTGAAACAAATGACATGCTGCTCTTCTTTTTTTTTATAAAATTAAAGGTTTAATAATACGTATTTATGTTAGAAGTTGCGTCAACCTGGGTTTCCATGGCATGGTTAAATGATTCGATTAGTCAAGCAGTGCGCAAAAGGGGCGCGTCCCAGACGCGTCCGCAACCCGACGCCCCGAGCCGACCGCCACGCCATGAGAAAAAAACGACGCGACTTCCTGTTCGGGCTCCGGCTACCGATCGACTTCGCAATTTGATACATCCAATATGCTTTCCTATACGTACTTTTAATAATAATATGCTCTTTATTAGTCACAACAAAATGATCATTCGAAGTGAGATTCATTTGATGGATTAAATTTATTACGGTTGTTACACAAAGGATAAAGGTTTAGTTTTCAATAACATTTCATAATAAATACGATCCCTAATTGTAATTATATATTGTATGATGTATTGTACAATTGTTTCGGTTTTGGAAGTCTGTGTAAAAATGAATGCAACACACTTTTTTTAATGTCCTGTGCAGGACGTGGGCCACTTCCGCTGTATAAATTGGGGTTATCACCACGCTTAGCCAGCAGTTCGGCGATCGCAGCACCAGACTTCTTACGCCTTTGACGCTGCTTCATATTTTTACGACAGTCATTGGACGAAGATGACGAGTGATGTATTTTCTTATATTGCCACCATACAGCCGCGTTTAACGACTATATGTTTACGTCCATTTTGATTGCATTGTCGCCTCACCTCGCCATCGCACCTGACTGGGTGATTGTGGTGTTTGTATGAGTACTATTAGTTATATTTGCCTTGTGGCTTGTAGCGTCAGACTGTTCTGAAGTTGTCGCTTAGGTCGAAAAGCTTCTGGAGGTCGTTACGATCAGCTGACTCGGTTTTAACTTTACCTTTTCGAAGTTTATTTTCATGTAACTATTTAGATGATATAAGTATTTATTACTTTAGCTTGTGATTGCTACCTATTCCTTGGTCCAATTAAAGGAATAAAATAATAAAACTTTTTTTTAAAGTAAAATGTTTTAATGTGTACTTTTTACTACAACGGAAGCTAATCACTATTTCACTCACTTAACGTGTTCAAAAATACCTTTAAGGACGTTGAAATATATTTATGAAGCAATAAAAGTTAAAACGGTACATTCTTCGTACTTACGTCGTTAAGTTTCATTTACTAAGCCTCGTTATTGATAGCTGGCATAGTTTTTGCATTTTATTGAAACCGGCATCTACTCGTGGATGCAATGTTTGCGTGTACACGAGTAGAGGTCAAGCTGCATCGATGTGGTGAAATCGGGCGGTGCACCGCTTGACTGTGTGCGTGAGCGGCAGGCGCGGCGCAGCCTCCGTTGCGTCTGCGGCCTGTCTAGACGCCCCCCCTCCGCCCTCCGAGCTCAGCCTCCCCTCAACCCCCGGTAACTCGGACTTACTGCACTTTCTGCGCTCACCGCTCAGTGTTCCTTACACTGCACTAGACCACCTGTAGAACAGCGCAGCCTTTTCTGATGAGGGATCGTGTTTTAATAAAAACTATTAAAGAATCATCGGTTGAATATTTTCACGACTAACGGTGAAACTGTCTAAGGAATATCTGAATAAACATACTCACTCAATAATCAATGACCCCATTAGAGCAAGCAAGATTATTAAAAATATAGTAAAATACACTAGCATATTATCATCATTTATTAATTACGAGCATTTATAGTAGAAATAAACATTTATATATAGATTTAGTATATTGATTAACATCAACGAAAAAAACGAATCTGTGAATCTATAAATCATGCAGATTATTGTTTACCTTAAAACAAAAAAATATTTCTTTATATAAATTATTAAAGCAACAGTCATGAAGTTTACGCAATATGTAGAAAGTAATTGGTACGATCGATTTCAGAAAAGATAAAAAAAGTATTTGTTAAATTCTAAATGAATGCTAGAGGCCTCTTAATAATTCTTAATCTAATTAGTCTATTGTTTCCAGGTTTTTGTTAATTGTACACAGTTAACCAAAATTTGAAATTTAAATAAAATTAAATGGCATCATTACAGCAGAGATGTTTCCTTGTGGTCGGAGCGGGCCAGTTTAAGCCTCTCAAAGTACGCCGCAGACCGACAAAAAGCTTGAAGTGAGCTAGGGAATGAGAGCTTACTGCTAGCCGGCTTTGCGAGTTCTGCGACCGCAGCGCGCGGCGAACTAGCGTGATAAATAAAGTACGTTGGTGCACCACAACATTGTATCTCCAGATGAAAGCTATAAATAAACGATACGTAGGTGAGTGCGCCCACCTGCCGAAGTCGACGCCTCAACTGGTGATAAATGCGTATTTTATTCCGCAGACAGATATCGATCGATCTGTTTTTAAACAAACAGAATACGTGTTGCTTGGATGTAGCGAAACTTATTACCTAAATTACGAAAAACTTCGTCTCCAGTTATACTGTCAGTTGAGTCATGTTAATTTAGATACTGGCTTTGGATTTCTATGGACAAAATTGCTTCAATTTCTACAAGAGCTTCTTCACATTGTAGTTGTAACAACAATCTATTTACCCACATGTCCGCTTCAATTTAGTTCTAATTGAACTTCAATGAAATTTCAATTTTAGTCAACATTTACAAGCAGAATTGGCTTACTTAGGACTGAAGCTTTGAGATATTAGAGACAACTGTTCAAAACTATAACTAAGTTTTGTAACTTTTTTTTTTTGGAATTCCACTTGTTTCTATTTAATGGTGTTGCTTTCTTTCATCACATCGCTCAGTTCGCTAGGGCTGCTTTTAATTGAAACTGGGCACACATACAAATATGTGGCCCAAACATTACGAGTGTCAAAATCTGTGGTACAAAGAGTTGTTAACAAGTATCGGTAGACCGTATACGAGACTCGCAGGAACAGGGTCGTTAATGCAAAACATATTCGGTTCATCGTTACCAGTGTGCTCGGAAACCGGACCTTAACTTCTTCTGAGATAAGATCAAAGCTCCAAGAAGTTCGAGGGGTTACAGTAAGCACAAAAACTTTGAGAAAATGGCTGAAGGCAGCCTTAATAAATTCATACCTGCCTGTCAGAGGCTTCTTGCTACACGCCATCGAGTAGCGCGAGTAGCTCGAATTAATTTTGCTGGCAATCACAAAAATTTGAATAACAAAGCTTGGAGTCAAGTTCTATTCTTCTATATTTAAGAAATTGTAGATAGATTTGTTTTTAAACATGATAATTCACGTCCCTTTACTGCGAGCGAAGTCGTCGAATATCTTCGATACGTTGTAATCAATGCTATGGGGCAACCAGCGCGGTCGCCCGCTTATACCCCTTATATGTTTAGGATAAGCTTAAAAGACAAATTAAGAAAAGAAACCCTGCCCCTAGTCTCGCTAATTTAAGTGATCTTAAAAACGGATTACAGGAAGAATGGAGCCCAAATCGGTGTCGTAAGAGGTGACTGGGGGAAAAAATCAGGAGAGTAACAGCAGTGTCTTCCTAATGCCGACTAAAAACGATAAACTGCGGTTGCTAACACGCTGGCCAAGCGTGGCAACTTTTACAAATATTTTTACTCCGTGGCAATCTATGGGGGAGGCCTATGTACAGTGTACTTTGGTGGGCTGTCACGGTTACGGATTGAAAAAAAAATTAATGAGAAATGATATTGTGTTTTATCGCACCTTTTTGCGTTTCTCTAAATCTTTCCATTATGGAGTTAAACGATAACGTTAAATAAATTATCAAATAAAATGAAAAAGTATTTAACGAAAATCTGACTGGCACATAAAATATAATATTATACGTCGCGTTTTTCAACAACCGACGAAAGAAATCTTATGTACGAACAATCGAAACGCAATTGATGATTAATTCTAAATTACGTCACGTAAGCGATGACGGCGGGCCTTATTCCGTCGTGTCGGAGTAAACATGTGAAAGCGTAGTGTACTGGCACATGACCTCCTGGAACAGCCGTCTAGACACATAGTCATAGTCTAGAAACGCGGTCGGTAAATAGGCGGGCTTTCCCCCGTCCCGCATAAAATGTTGACGATCCGACAGCTCTGACGTCGCGCACTGTCACTATTGATACAACAATTGCTCAAATTATAGAATAATATTAGTTTTACTTTGCATTATTTATTATTTAAAGTCGATCAGAAAAGATATTCAAAAGCTTTTATTTGATAAATGTACCTGTTATCCTTTAAAAACTGTGTACAAAATTATGCTAATCTGACAGTGTTAGTAGTTGTGGAAAATCTATGTGGTAGGTTAAAATTTGAATGTATAATGATTTCATTTTATTGTCTGTACACCATTCTAACATTTTTATATTTTTCTTGTTCTGTTGTGCCATTATTATTTATTATAATAGGTTCCGAATAGCAGGCAAATTTATTGCTGTAGTATTTTTATATATTAAAATGTATTTGTTGTTCGTCAACCTTTAAACTTAAGTCACTTTTTCTGCGCAGTTATTTTCCTTATTTGTCACTTTCTTAATGAAATAGTCTATATACGGTGGTGAAATAATAATGCCTTAACAGTTATGCGGTGGCATCACATGTAAGAAAGCATACAATGTGGGCAAATACAGCTCAAGCAGAATCGAAAATTAATAATTTGCTTTAACGTTCAAACCATCATCGTCATCATAATTTTCATCACAATAAACCACTACCGTACTTCATAAGTTCGGTGCTGTTAATAGGTCTCCCTCAAGGAATGCTACAAAATACGGTCCTAAGCCATTTGTTTCATTTTACTTTCTGTTATTATTTCATGTTAAATATTCAATTGCTTACTAGTCTTGTTAATCCACGCTGACGGCATACAGAGAAAATATACTTTATAATGATTGAACTATATGTGACGCGTGGTATAAGAGAATTGATCATCTCATTGCGTTTCGTGGGTGTCCTGTGAAGCGTCTTTGGGTAACGCCAAGTAAACCTTAAAACTTCCGATCGAGATGGGGGTGTAGTCAGCAGTTATGGGCAGCATTAAGTTGCGAGACGTCTACCACTTCGATGGTCAGTCTACCTGACAAGCAAACTGTGCAAATCCTTGCAGTAGGCAAATCTTCTCCATAACGAGAAAGGACCATGTCCACGAATAGACTTGTACTGGCCGTTTTAGAATTATTGATTTGTTTAGCAAAAATATGATTTCATTGGAATTGGTTAGAAACGTAAGCATTGATAAATTTTATCGCCAGATAGGCATTAGGTGATAAGATTTCTTATCTGTTAAGAAGTTCGTCTGGTTAAGTGCCACCTTCTCACCTATTATTTATATGCCGCCAAGCACCAGTATAACCGACGAGAGCCAGTATAACCAACGAGAGCCAATATAACCAACGAGAGCCAGTATAACCAACGATAGCCAGTATAACCAACGAGAGCCAGTGTAACCAACGAGTGCCAGTACAACCAACGAGAGCCAGTATAACCAACGAGAGCCAGTACAACCAACGAGAGCCAGCATAACCAACGAGGGCTAGTATAACCAACGAGAGCCAGTATAACCAACGAGAGCCAATATAACCAACGAGAGCCAGTATAACCAACGAGAGCCAGTACGACCAACCAGAGCCAGTATAACCAACGAGAGCCAATATAACCAACGAGAGCCAGTATAACCAACGAGACCCAGTACAACCAACGAGAGTTTGAATAAGTATTGTTTACAATATAATATATTGAATAAAAAAGTTACTGTTTCTGTTTATGTCGAGTTAGAAAATAAAATTGTGATATATTTTTCAAATTATTTGTTTTACTTCATTTATCTATTGTTTTATGTTCATTTTTATACCAGCAGTGGAGATCAATTATTTTAGCGTTCTGCACCTAGTATACTGAAGTAGTATGTAGTACGTACTAAAACAGACACCAAGACTAGGGTTTTGCAACACATGTTAGAGTCTACGGACTCTAACTCAATTAGTCTGTGCTGGGTGCTTACCGCGACGTGACACGGTTAAAAACAAACATAAGGCTAATAAAAACGCCTTCATGCGCACTGAGCTCAAACCATTCGAGAAAAAAGTTAATATTAAGAAGTGATTCTTTGCTCTTCTGGCATTTCCCATAGTGGAAGTGGGTTTCATGGAACGAAAAGGGGTTATATCCATAACCTCTTACGTCGCAACTACATGGCAACTTGTTAGGGGTTAAATTATGAAACTGCCGTTTTAATAGATCGGCCACTTTTAAATTAAAATTATAGCTGCATGGTTTAAATCTAATAACAACTAAAATCTAATAGCATTCTAAATTCAAAAATTTTATACTACAGAATATCATCAAATTTCCAATTGTTTTACATTTAATATTCAGTGAGATAAACATGGAACCTCAAAAATAAGAGCGCAGAAGGACAGTTCACAATATCAACGCTGCGTAAGTAGAGTATATAACCAACGAACGACTTGAGTGTGTTTTTAATAACTTTCGAAGTGGAAGTTTCGACTTGAAATGTGAACCCCGAGAAAAACCAGACACTAATCCCCCCGTCACACATTCGTCGAGTGGCACGTAGTGAGGAAAGGAAGCATAGGCATGGTGTGGCAACAATACTCGTCATGGAGCACGTCATGCCCATCGCTCCCTGTTTTGTCGGTTAATGCATATAACGCGCATGCTGCCACAGTTTCAACTGGTTTCAACAACCATTGTGTTGCAAACGCGTGCGATCTAGTGCGTCGCGATTAATTGCGCTAGTAGAGTATATGTAGTGAGCGGGTGGAGGGGCAGAGGGGACAACATCACGGCAGCGCGAGGAATATAGTGTGGTGGAGCCATAAGGTAAATAATGATGAATTAAAAGAAATATTGAAAGCCGATCCTTATCAGAGTCATGGTTCGCTTCAGTTTACCTACAAAATTGGCAAATTTTCACTAAATTGGTAAAATAAAATAAAAACTGAAGAAAGGGGTACCTCATTAAATAACTTTATGTGTATATGATGGAAAGATGGAGAACTCGTTGAAGCTTGCCTTGTTTTGATGAGTAATTATACAAACGAAAGGATTTTGGACGTAATTGTGACCTGGTGAAAAGTGGATCCTGTTTGATAATCGCAAATGAAAAAAGTAATGGCCGAACCCAGTTCAAATGCCGGAATGTCCTTATATGACCCTTAGAAAAGTTGTCAAACCTAGTCCCAACCACATTATTCGCAATTTAGAGAATTGCCTACAAGAAAATCTTTTTAATCTTAGGAAGCGGTAAAAACCCTTCATAGATTTATAATATATGGTGAACAAAGAAAGGTAGAAATTGAGTAGCAAAATTGAGATTGGTTGAGGCATTCCATTTTTGTCTTCTGAGGCGACAACGCACTTGTAGCCAGCCTTCTTTGTTTGAAGTGGCTGCAGATGTCCTTGGACGGCAGCAGCCACTTACCATCAGGCGGGCTGTAAACTTATTTGCTGAAGTTTTATTCATAGAAATTACTTAATATATTTTGCAATAAAAAGTCCATTATTCATAAGGTCCAATATCTATTAAAAAATCCATTTAAATTGATAATTATGTGATAGCTCAGCTTAACCCTTATAAAATATTGTTTCCATCACAAATAGTTATTTTTTTATATATTCTAGTTTACGCTTGACTATTTTTAAATGTACCTAAAACGGCTAGACGGGTTCCTGCATCGTGCAGGCGTTGCGCAGGAGGTAAAGCCTTAGTCGCGTCTGTATTAAAAATTCGTCTGCGGAATGTCTAGACGCGCCCCGCTTACATTGTGACGTGACACCACAAACAATTGCACGTTTATAAATCGAGCTTACTTGGCAAATACCTACATCGGTTATTTGGCAATTTTTCCTGTTTACAATCATCGTCTGCACATTCGTACGACTTGTGATACGCAATCGTATAAAAATCCGAAATGAATCAAGTGTGATTCAACGCTCAATTAGCCACAACCCACAATGTCGTGTTTAAGTCGCATCTGTATTCCATTACACGATTTTTTTTGTAGAATATTAGTGGCAAACGAGCACACATTGCACCTGATGGTAAGTGTTTACCGTGGCTCATAGACGTTCACATCTATCCTTGATTACGAATCAAAACGCAGACGCGTTGTCAGCCGTGAGGACTAAGATGGAATGCCTCGTTTCTGGTAAAAAGGGTCTTCGTTTCTCTACACTCACCATACGAAGCACATTAGCGTTCAACTGTTATTTTACGATGGTATTATGTGAGAGTGTGGTCCTTCTCAGCTCGAGTCGATCCATTCATACTACAACTATACCAGTAACGTTGCTGCCAGCATGGGTCTACCACGTATTGTATACTATTCATTTCCAATTGTACATGATCTCTATTGTGTATATGTTAGTGATTAATAAATGTTTGATATTAAAATACGGTCACGTAATCAATAATATTAGGAGCTAACTAGGTTCTCTAGCCTTGAGAACAGACATTTATGTTCGCGTTTTCTATTGCATCCATCACAGCGAATGCTTCATACAAATTTTCGGTTTAACTTCAGGCGCCAAATTTACATATAACTTATAATTAATATCCGCAATATAGGATATTAATTATAAATTATATGTAAATTTGACTTAATTCGAAATTCCATTCGTACCATCTCGATCGTTGGCAAACACTTCTCGTACTATTATACGATTTACTAGGAATTTTGTACCGAACAAGGCTTCTTGGAATCTGCTATCGCCCGCGGTTTTTTTCGCAACGATGTAACATAGGGATCTTGAAGTAAAAATTCTACTACATTTTAATTTTTGAAGAAAGATAATCTATACATATAATAAATCTGTAGAAAAGTCGTGTCTGTAATTCTAATATTTCTTGGAAAAAACAAGTCCATGGGACTAAATAAAGGATACTGAAGCCAAATTACCGTTTTTTAGAATTTTTGCCTGTCTGTCTGTCTAAAGATTCACGCAAAAACTACTGAACAAATTTCTATGAAATTTTGTATGCAGGCAGTTAGTGACCCCGGGCTACTTATATACTTTTTATCCAATTACGTAACTTAAAAAAAGAGGTTTAAATATTTTCTTTTCTTCAGAAGTTAATTTTCTATTATGTAAAGTTCTGTTAGTTACAAGCTCGATAATGCAATGTTTTTTTAAACGAATACAATATTTTGTCAATAAAGTTTAAAATTTGTTTTAACTGTTATGTAATAATTTGAAACTACGCAAATGATCTACATTGTACGTTTCAACGCAGCGCTTCTTTACAGCGCTATCTGTCATAAAAAGTAAAAAGTAGTATATTTAGCCTTCAGTTATCAGTTACTTACTAATAAATCAAATAACATTAATAACTTAAATTTATATTTATAAGTAATTATATTTTTTAAATGATTTGAAACTTCTGAGATTTATTTTAAGTTTTTCATTCTTTCATTTTAATAGTAATAATTTTAATAGATAATAGTGACATATATGAAAATTCAGATGGTTTTTAGTTTAATTATCTACTAGTATATAATAATAAATTGATTAACATTGGTTTATTGTAAAACTGTCATTACACTAATACTTTATTTAAAAAATATTTTTTTATACGTCGTGGCCAGATCGTAGAATAGATTTTATCCTTACTATTCGATCATTACATGAAATTGTAGCATTTCGTGAAACTTAACACTGTCTGTTGACCATATCAAGATAATGCTTGACCAAATCAATGAACAAAGATTGTTTGAAGAAATTAACAACTAAACCCACCATTGCTTTTTCCTAATATTCTAATTATATTGTAAAGTAGTTTCACTATTCACCGCTAGCGGCGCTGATAACGCATTAACAATATGTATAAATGGCCCGGCTTTGAGGTAGCTAAAGGATCACCCCAGCCGCATATAAATCTACTGTCACTAGACAGACAGATATTATTAATGGTGCTGTTTGCGCCGGATTGAAAACTGGATTGAGAGCGGGGGCGCGGGGGGGGGGGATCGCTTGCGCCGGCGCACTGCATGCGAGGCTAGATCAGTTCGCTGCAAGTTCCTCTACGGTGCGCCTGTGAGCCTTATTACGTCGTGTTGCGAGGTTAAAATTTGTTAAATCGATCGGCCGATATCGTGTTAGTCTATTAAGATATGTGACTAGGCTTTTGCTTGAGATCTCGTGATTAATTTAACTTCATTCGCTGTTAATTATGTCGACTAGTTGTCTACGCGGCGGTTTGATATCGCACGGAAGCGCTATAGTATTATAGTCTTGAATACTCGATCGT
>DWHP01006775.1:0-11265 GCA_018247895.1 Parnassius honrathi | reverse complement strand
ACATTTATGTTTTTATTTACAAATTTGTTGGATTGTATCGTTTATAAGATTAGTGGTACGAGTATATGTTACTCGATTAACGTATAGTATATTCTAAGTACTTACATGGTAAAGCTTTATGTACTTCTGCTATTTTGGAGCGACTTAAACTTTTTAAATTTTTTTTCAGCAAATATTTGGGTTAAGGTAAATTATATTTGGAGCACAACAAAGTCCAGTTAGTAAAATTTCGCGTTGTCTACTATCTATTAATAGCATATGAGTTCATTAAATTCAGTTCCCACACTACTTTAAGGCTTAGTGACAAGGCAGGCCATAAAATATAAGGTCAGTTCATGTACGAGTAGCGTTCCTAATTGTTAGTAATTTTACAAGTTTTGAGATAGCTTAGTACGTACGTACGTGTTATATACATATAACACGTACATACGTACACATATATATACGCGGTACAGCTACGCTGTATCTAAATTATAGTTGTAGTAGAATGGGTCGAATCAACCGGGAAGAAATATATGCTCTCACAGAATACCAGCGTAAATTATGAGCTCACGTAGCATCTTAATGCCGCTGTTGTTTGATTGGTGAGCGCAGAGAACTGGAGGCGCTACTTTACTGGAAACGAGGCATTGGCTTAGTCCTCAGAGGTGACAACACATCTGCATTTTGATTCCTAATCGAGGATAGATCCAGGTGTCTATGGGCCACTATATCCATTTACTATCAGGTATACTGTATGCTTGATTATCGCAGTGTACCGTCCTGAGCTACATGCATGCCTCGACTACCTGGGTTTCATCAGGTCGTTACACAATTTAGTGAAGGCTCGCCCAACACTGCGGTTGCCAGTATGACGTTTCAACTCGAGAACCTATAGCCTCCATTGGTTGTCAGATCTTCGAGCTAAATAGCTGCTCCATTGTCACTTCACTTTACTTATTCGCTTGATGATATATTAGTGATTATATGCGCACTTTTTATTTTATTTAACGGACACTAGAGATCTAGAATAGAACCTATGATATTTAAAAAAATTCTGTTTATGTTATTTCAGGTGTTATGAGAAAAGAACAGTTAAGTATGTGTAGTATTACATCCAACGGAAATACCGAAAGCAACGGGATTGCAAATTATCCCGTCGACATTTCGTCGGTGTTTGTTTACTAACAAAAGTAACGATCGTCGAAAACAAACAAGCCGCATTCATACAAAGCGTCACTAAAGCAACACAGCACTGCACAAGCAAATGTCAATTTGAAACAACACACCACAACACGCGCCCGACGCGGCCATCGAACAACACTTCTAGTTCTTACAAGAAAAGCGTGAAACAATTGTATGAGTTGATAGTGCAAGGCTGCGCGTGCGACTGAGTCCCGCCACCAGATGACACCACCGTTGCACCACCACACATTGTCAAGAAACTGGCGTGGAAACCTGGCAGTGTAATTATTTACGCAACCCATTATATCCTAAAGATACAAGATAATTTTTATTCTCATTGCCCGCAAAGCCAAACGATTGAAACGTGAAACAATGGCTAGATAATCGTCATCTTGAAAAGCTGTGTAAAGAGGACAATTATGTGTACGAAATTAACATGTCAAACGCACTACGATAATAGATTTGTAACATACCTAGTGATTTGAAATTTACAAGAAAACACATTCCGATATTTTAATGAACAAACATACTAGTATAGTAAAAGTTTAAAGTCAAAGAAATTTTTAAAATAACTATGTAGTAACTATTTATTATAATATTTTTGGGTCAACGGCCGTCGATTGTATTATCTTTAAATTAGTTATTTTTGATATTTATTTCCTAGAAAATATACCTTTTCTGAAGTGTTCCAGTTCACATAGACGTCTCCCTGTGTCCATTGTTCATATAATTTACATTATAGTTAGTGTCAACATAATATTTAAACATTACGTTTTAAGATTATCTTTCACATGTTAAATTATAATGTTCAACATTAAAATGCTCTTATTCTTCGGAGAGAATACTTTTTAGTAAATCTTAATTCGTATGTTTGTAATTTATGCACACTAAAAAAATCATTCTTTCATCTTTACCGGTCTACCTCCAGGCTAAGCAGAGATATTATGGGTGCAAAGTGCAATCAACTTTAAAGCCACTGTAGCCAAATGGTTAAGAGGTACGGGAATGGACTACAAACTTTAATTGTCTCGAAGTGGTTAACGTGAAAGCAATTAACATTAATAAAGATACTTTTTTTAAAGTTATATTACATAGTGAAGCGGAGCGATTCTTAAAAAGGGTATCTTCTTATTATTTATGAGCCCGCAATAGTTCACTTCTGGACATGACCTCTTCCATTACAGCAAGTATTTACCATAAGCGCAATTTCCCACAGTTATATTCAATTGGTTAAAAATTTTTTAAAATATCATAAAGTTAATATGCATGTGCATGTACTCGTAGTTACATAAACATGTGAAAACTAATTGCACCTGTTGTTTGATTGAATACAGCAATAACGTTCCCACGCAATGGAAACGCATCGAAATGGCTAATCATCGCCTGTGTGTAGGGTTACCAGGTCTTAAAACCGAAAAACCGGACAGACCAGCGAGTTTAGCCAGACATTTTGGTAAAAAGGCCGGACATCCTTATTTTTTTTAGTCATAGTATATAACATGACAATTTTTAAGTAAAACAATGCTTTCTATCTTTTACCATAAAATCTTCTTAAACTCCAATGAAATGACAATAAAATTGAATAAATTAGCCTTCTTTATTATTAATCATTCAATATTCATTACAATATTCATTTCAATAATTAGGATAGTATGAAAGTAAGTACATGAAAAATGTAAAAAATGGTCAAATTTATAAAGCTTAACGAAAGCCTGACACCATCTAATTTGACTGGAATCGTAACCAAAAAGCCTGACTGTGTTCGACTTTGTCCGGACGCCTGGCAACGCTACTCGTACCTGTATGTATAGTGCAGAGCGTGTCGTACTCATAGTGCGCGTTTCGGCGGCTGGCTCGCTCGTAACTGACACTATGTGAATGCTCGCTACAAAAGAGTTCAACGAGCAACTCTGACAAAGATTGTTTTTATGCAAGATTATTTTTTGACCAATAAATGATAAATATTGATTTCTATTTGAAAAAAAAATATTTTACTTTTTAGAATATCATTTTAATTACAAGCCCACTGCTGAACATAGAGCAAGGAATGCCACAAAGCACGGTCCTGAGCACCTGCATCCATCGACTTACTGTATGTGATATACTAATGTGCCGTTATTTAGATTTAGGCTAATCAAGAACCATTTTTTTTTATAAATTTTTCGTTTTTGCTAATACATTCTACAAGTTTTACGGTTAAAATACAGCATAGATCCCTCCTAGCACTGCTCTATAACTGTTCGTAATGTTTCTTGAGATAAATAGTTGACACAGACAGGTAAATAAAAACTTAAAAATGGTTATTCATGTCTTAGTGGCATGCAAACAACCTCCGAGCCTAATAGGAGCCATTTATTTCAATACTACAGAAAATTACTTCAATTTTATGTATATGTTTAAGTAGATTAGATACAGAAATAGACGTGTAGACTTACATTGGCCTTCTGTACTAACATTCGAACTCAGGACAAAAAAGGTTTTCTACTGCGATCGATTACCGATTAAAGTCATGGCAATATTTTTGACGGGCTGCCATGAAATTATAATCACAAGTAGTAAATGCAATATTTTTTGAAATTTCCAGTTAATAACAAAGAAGGTACATTTTTGTACCTTTGTTTAATGTAGCTAACTACACCGCCACTTTACAATTTAGCAAAAACACTTGCACATCTCTAATAAAGGCCATTGATCAAGAAATTCTACTGTTAAAAAAATCATTTTAAATTATTTTTTGCTGTTATCTCGGAAACTATGTGCACATATATATTGCACATAGTTTGGGAAAATGTTAAAAATAATAATTGAATGCCTATTAATTTAAAGCTCTTAACACTTTATTGTTTGATAAATAATAGAATCAGGTGTTACTTTGCTGAAATCCATTATACTAAAGTTGGTAAGAATTATTTTATTGAGCGGATATGTGCGTCGTAATTCTTTCCAACTTTACCTTATTGTTTAACTTAAAATAGTGATGTAATAAACAATGGTAAAATCAAATTTGCTATAAAACTTTCAGGGATAAAAGATAAAGTGTAAGGAGCTTTTTTTATAAAATAGCAAACCAAAAAAATGTTTGATATATTTTTTGCATTTTATTCATTTTACCACAAGTTTTCAGGTAAAATATGGCCTAGAACACTCCTGGCAATACTTTCTATCTATTTATAAAGTTCCATCACATTCTATTCAGCCTTTACGTAGATTACCTCCGACAGACAGATTGACAGACAAACATTTTATGAAACCTGATGTCATGTCCTAATTTACCCCAGTCTAAAGTTCTAAGAATTAAAGATATTGCAGTGCCAGACGTCTTGCACTTTGAAGCTGCGGCTTGTCGCCGGGTTTTACTCGTACGTCTGACCTATATCTCCATCTCTATGGGACGCCATATAATTTCACACACAGTCCACGTAAGTGGATGGTGTGAAGAATCAAAATGCAGATGCGCTGTCTCCCCTGAGGACTATAATGGAATGCCTCGATTCCAGTAAAACGGATCTCTGGTTCTCCACACTTACTATACGAATCACAGCAGCATCAAGCTGCTATTTTACGCTGGTATTCTGTGAGAGCGTGGTCCTTTTCCGGACGAGCCGGCCGTTTTGTGCCACAACCATAATACATCCGCAGCGTGGCTCCACCACGTGACAAACATTTCCTAGCTCCTCTTACAACACCTAATGGAAGAAATGAGGAGATGGATTCTTCATCATTGCCACTACAAGACGATTGGCAACTACGAAGCATATCCAACGTAGCCCTTAGCAGATAAAAATTCATTAGCAAACTACAAACGTAGTTTGATTGTATTACGAAATTAGAACCAGCTTAATTGAACACAAGTAGCACTGTACATTAACTACAACGATCAGAAAGGCGCCTACTACGTCATGCGAAAGGCACATTCGACGCTTTAACCTAATAACCTATGACTTTTGAAAATATTGTTAATGGTTTTACTCTTCTAATTTTGTACGGATTAGTAAACTGAAGTGACAATGGGCTGACAATATAGGTAGAAGAACCTACAACCGATAGAGAGGAAAGACTCTCGAGTGGCAGCCTCATACAGGTAGGCTGAGTTTGGGGCGCTCCGCCCAGTGGAGTGACAACCTCCGTGACAGTAGACCGTGCTTCCCGGCATTCCTTGGGGAAGGTCTACGTTACGCAGTAGACTTGTGAAGGGATGTAATGATGATGATGAATAACGATTTGTTTTAGACATTGCATAATGATACCGCAATGAGCCATGGTGATTCAAGGGATAAACGCTCATTTTGATGTACGATCAACACTAATCCAATCACAGGCTTGAAGATAAAAACACATCGCGGGGAAGCCTGCAAGTCTGACAAATTAAAATGTTTTCCGGTTGTATGATGGTTTTGCGTGTGTGTCAATTCTCATCGGAGCATCACATCGAACTCTGCTCCGTAACCCTCTTAGAAATCAGAAGTAGTTTCCACTTATCTGGGGAACATATACAGATTTTTATTAATTTTTTTATTGTTCTAATTCCTCCACTTTTTTTTCCTTATTTATCCGCAACAATCAACTGCTACATGAACTACTGGGTTGACTGGTAGAGAATGCCTCAAGGCATTAAGTCCGCCATTTGTATTCTTTTGTTTAGGGATGCAATAAAGAATAAAATAAAAAATAAATAAATACTGTTGATGTTATGTCTCAGCCATTACAGGGAGTGTTTTTCATAATCACTTGGAGATCAAAATGCACGACATACCTATCGCTTTTTTACTCATCCCCATCCCCATCCCCATCGGTTGGCTGAGTGTTTCTCTATCGAAGCTGCCGTGAAATATTTCTAGCAGTCCTAATAATAACCTATTACAACACTCACGCGATAAAAAGAGTTGATGAATTGACTGTGCCACAAATACTGTCTATTTTTTCATCATCATTACAGCCCTTCAAAAGTCCACTGCTGAACATAGGCCTCCCCCAAGGTATGTCTTTTACTGATGTATAAATTATAATTAGTTCTAAGTTTTTCAAAAACTTTGTTAAAACTTTAGAAAGTCATAATAAGAAAGAATACCGCTAAATTAAAAATGTCATCAATCCTAAAACAGAAAGATTAGGTACTACTATGTTGTTCTTATGAATATTATACGTTAACTGTTAAATATCAGAAAGTGGTTGACCGATATGTTACCCTGGAACTTCCCACTTTTTTCGAACTTGAAACGCTCGAAAACCGTATTATTGAATGATTTTTGAGCTCAAAGAGCTCAAAAATTCAAAAGCTATGACAAACAAACGATTATTTAGAAATTTCTAAATGTAATGTTTTTGATTAACATGCGATCATTCACCGCAGTTTTTTAAGTGCAAAAAATTGTTTAATTTATGAATTTATACTCGTAAGTTATAAAAAAAGACGATTATTTAGAAATTTTTAAAAAGCTATAATTTTTTAAACCTGTCGTATTTTTGACTAATTTAGCGACATTCGACGCAGTTTTTTAAGCACAAAAAAGTTTTTTGATATCTGGAGTTGATTAGTCAAATATTACGAAAGTTATTTAGAAATAACTTGAAATTACGTTTTATTGATTCTTAATTTTTTTGACCTTTAAAACAGTTCTACCGATTAACTTCAAAATCTAATCAAGTCGAAGTCTCAATGAATAGTTTCGAACGCCGAATCGCTCATATCGATCTGTGGACTCGTTCTAAAGGTATCGTACGACACATTTTATTTACACACACACGCACACACACACACACACACGCGCGCGCGCGCACACATACACGCATACTCTCGGCCGGATGTCCAGCCGGAAATAGTCGGAACTGCTTCCTAGGACCCCAAAACGTGGAGATCTGATGAAAACCCGCATTCACAAACTCGAACCGAAATCTATAAGTTCCTACTTTTGAAAATTTAAGGAAGTTAAAAATAAAACTTAATATAAATATTAATAAGTTGACAATCACGCGGAACAAGGAACATGGAAATATAATTTTATTATTTCGCTTTATTGAATTATATTACTATAAGTTATTTAAAAATGGGACTTCGACGCCGGTTGCTAGAGTTTTTAATAATTTAATGGTATCTATGAGGAAGGCTTATATTCGGCAGTGGACTCGGACAGGCTGTACCGGTAAGTAAAACACGGCTGTGCAGTGGCGGCGTGGTGGAATCCATCGCCACGTTTCGTTCCGAGAGTGTATCAGGGCCAACGAAGTACCAGAACAGTTCCGAATTCAAGAGTATAAAGGCTGCAAATTTAACCCGTTAGACTTCACGGATGACAACGCATCTTACATTATAGCCATTTAATATTCAAGTTGGCTGCGATTGTCCATGAGACGCTCGTTTGTTACTCTTATGTAATATAAATGTAAAAATTACGCATCAGTGACCTCGTGTTGCATTCGTTATGTATAATGCTATCCACCCACGTAAATTCTCGCGATGTTGTTAAAACAAAAATCATTTTCCAAATACAGATAGAAACGTCTCTATTGCGTAAACGTTTTAATCGTTATATTAAAGCATATAACGATGCGTGAACTAGCGTGTTATTAAATTGCATGGTAATTAATCTAACGGCGGTAAGTACATCGGTTATTAGACAGTACATCGATCATAACATTTGATGAATATAAAAAGTTTAATCGATGGATAATTAAAACAAGTGTTTTGAAATTAAAAAAATAACGCTCTTTTGTCGTAAAATCTTTTTTATTTTTATTTTTGATGGAATTAGGAATCCGTAATAAGGAGATAGCCGTTTTAATTGCAGTAAAATAATCCAGCTCTTCATTTTGAGGGAATTGTTAGAAATAACTGAGAAATTTCCCTTTTCTTAAAGACGTCTTAACTATTCTAATCATCAAAAAAGCTAGGATTTAACTAAAGTTTTATTTTTAAACATTGAAAATATATTTAAGTATTGATAATTTATATTCGTCATAAAAAACTTACAAACTAGGATTTTCTTCTGTATCGTCTGTCTGTCTGTAAAATTGATTTGTAGACCACCATACTTGTTCATGCGAGATTCGAACTCGCAACGTTCTGCTTAGCAACTCAATGTTAAGGCACTACGCTACAAAGCCGTCAAAGTAGATATTAGACACTTAATACATTTTTTATTATCAATTTCATTACGCAATGTCATGAGAGTCATATAATAAGACGATAAGTCGCTATGAGACCTGTCAACGTTTTACCATCCTACAAGGGTAACTCTTGTCGTGCATAACAAGATTAACATAATCAAAACACGACTCTAACGTTCCTACATTAAGCAATGAATGCTAATGAACGCGGAAAACGAAAGCAGATGAAAAATATGCGACAATGTCAAAAGTTATATCCTCGTTTTCGTAGTGGACTGGAATTTGTTAAATTATATCATTATTTGTTATGTAAGTAATACGTGCGTTTGTGATGATAAACCAGCTATTGAAAGTGCTTTATACGTACGTTAGGGATGCCTTTAATAATGTTACAACAAATTCATCTTATTTACCTTGTAGTGGCGGTGTGAGGATAACCACTACAATATAACGCCCCGTGGGTTTCGTAAAAGGCGACAGAGGGAAGTAAGCCATAGGAGGGCAGCTGTGTTTTCCTAATAACAGATAAAAAATAAAAGACGGTTGGTATGACTCGGTTGTCAACCCACCGATTAAGCATGGCAACTATGTCAAGTGTTCCCCCTATGAGGCAATATATGGGGGAGGCCTATGTTTAGCCGTGGACTTTGGACTTTTATAAACCGTAACGGTAGCGGTCAATCCTTCGTACAGTGGAAGTGTTACGTGCGAATGAAGAAGTACAAACCAAAAACCTCTCCTATACTTAGGGTAACGGTTCTAATTTACAACTTCATAGTTCTGGGTTCTAGTACTAATAAAACCCAGCGATAGGACAGCGCAGACACATCTCATATAACTTGAAATAATTTTTATGATCTGAAAACTCAGAAATTTTGTATGAATATTGTGTGGGAAGATTAGATAATTACGTCATAGTTTCTCGCAATCCAATCAACATCTTATTTTTATACCATAATCGGTTTGCTCAAATTAAAACCGTATATGAAGAATTTTACTGACGATTTATACGTGGTAGAGCCACGCTGCTCTATACATATTATAGTTGCAGCTCGAATGGGTCGGCTCGACCGGGGAAGGACCACGCTCTCACAGAATACCAGCGGAAAATAGCCGCTTAATGCTGCTGTGTTTCGCATACGTTGAGTGTAGAGAATCGAAAACTCCTTTTTACTGAAAACGAGGTATTCCATTTTAGTTCTTAGGGGTGACAATGTATCTGCATTTTTATTCCTAACTGAGGATAGATGTAGATTTCTATGGGCCACAAAAACCACTTACCATCATGTAGACTGTGTACTCGTTTGTCACCCTTATTCTATAAAAAAGATGTTGAGGAAGTTGAAATGTCTCGTCTTCTCCAGAGTCTCCGGTTTTTGTCAGTTGCAGTACAAAACATAGCAGGGTTTGCAGCTATTTTAGACCGGTAATCTACGTGTACTTATTTCATGACTCTACCACATTTAAAATATATCGTATAGGCCGACGTTCAGCACACTAGAAACAAATGCCCTAGACTGATATTTCAAGCTAAGGCAGGATTTACAAGTTTTAGCTATTTTGGGATTATCAGACGATATGGAACAGAACTTATTAGAAATTTTAATTATATTTCTATTTCTATATATAAAAACCTTAATACCATTAAATTACAGAAGAATAATATAGGTATTGAAAACAATATTCTGTTTATTATTATTGTATGTATAGTATTAGTAACATTGACAGAAAGCGTAGTAATTATATTCCTTGGTTGATATGGATGATTTACCATAATTTGAATCTGGTGTTAAGCAAGACTGTCACTGAGCGTTACAAAAGAGGTACTTACATATATATTGAAAAATGTTACGTCGGCATCTTCCAAACGCTTGGTTGATAACAAAACACAGCTTCCTCTCTCCTTAAACCTTTTCATAAAAGTGTTCCTTTCGTTTTCATCTTCATTGAAAACGTAGACATGGCGTGAATTGAAAACGCCATTTAATTTAAATCCCAATACATGTTTTATACATTTGACAATTATATCCGTAACAGTTTCCAGAAACAATTTAAGTAGCCAAAACTGTTTTTTAAACATTATTGACATTAAAAAGTATTTTGTTTTTTAATATTTCTAATTACTCCCTAATCTTATTAACGATATATTGTATGCGGTACAGAAAGCACACTGAATAGGATGCGTGTGATCCAGTTTGGATGCTACCAACGACAGTGACCGCACTCTATTGTCTGCCGGTAATGTTTGTAATCAAATGTGCTTCAAATCATTAAAATGTTTGTTAGTAACATTACGTAATCGTTAAGACTATTCGGTTGTGACCTCAGTAGAAAACGTTTTTCGGAGTGTGTGATGTGGCATCATGACAAACACAACTCGCGCTCTACAACAGTGTGAACTGCTGGAAAGGAGTCACCACACTACCAGTTCTAGCGAACGTGCTCCATTGAGGTCCTATCCTTAAATCTTATAGAAAGAAATGAAATCTTTAAGCACCTGAAAAATACAGTTATAATAAAATCGGTTTTACCATTTATTTATTTTTTTAGAGTTCGGATTTTAAAAAGCCTAAATCAATTCTCGCATTGCTTTCTGTAAATTTATGAAATTTCTTTACATCCCGTCCACCACCCGTATCAGCCAGCCGAAACACACAAACAGAGAGACAGACAAAAATTTAATAAATATATTCGCAAATAAGCCCTCATTATACTAGGGTTTGATGTTTACAGATGAACGGAATAGAAGCCTATGGCACAGATGTTTTACAATTTTTTTTTATTTAAGTTAGTATATTATGAAATAGATCTATCAATAAATACTACTAATATGAAATATACTTCCGGTACTAAAAAAATAACGTAATTTTTGAACTAAATAAATAAATTAAATCGAAAATAAAAAATGTGTACCCAATTATTATATTTATTGATAGATCAATTTCGTAATATGTTTCATGTAACATGAAAAACATGTAAAATATCAGTGCCATAGCC
>DWHP01006774.1:0-11266 GCA_018247895.1 Parnassius honrathi | reverse complement strand
GCAACGCCATTACAAAGTTACGTCGTCAGTTCAATCGCGACGTGTCAGGAACGCATTCTCTGAACGGCCGAACTATAGTACATCTCCTGCCACTCATTTTCATCATATACTTATCAATTTTCACTAAGAATAACATAACGAAATAATTTCTTTCTCACGAAAATAGTCAAAACATAAGCATGTGCCGGCAATTTGCTCAATAATAGATGATGCAACGACATGTCAGATGTGGCGGTGGATCGAGGGGAAGGGTCCCGTTAATCCCGTGCGCTTTATGGTACCAAGTTTCGACATAAATTTGTTAGGTACCTATTACCTCGATGGTAATCCTGCCGAATAATGTTCGGTTCGGAATATTCGGTTCGGTAAAAATTTTACCGAACTTTCGGCCGAGTATTCTTATTCGGTGAAATCCATATTCGGCCAATCCCTAATTAAAACATGTATGTGCCCCGTGCCACCACCTATTTTGCTTACAAATCCGTTTGATATAATAAGCATTTCATTCACTTGCGTTTTGTTTTGAAGGGTATAAAGGGCCAGCAAAGTTACACGCTTTGTACATTTTCATCGCTCTCAGTCTTCAAAATGAACAACTCACCTATAGCTTTTATAGTTTTAAGCTTTTAAGTTTGTTGCAAGTGTCTATCCAGCTATAACTAGAGATGGGCCGAATATGGATTCAACCGAAAGTTCGGTTAACTTTTACCGAACCGAATATTCGGCCGAACGTTATTCAGCAGGATTACCTCCAAATACCTCGGTATCTAACCAATTTATGTCGAAACTTGCTATCGTAAAGCGCGCGAGATTAGCGCCGGACCCTGCCCCTCGCTCTCCCACCAAACCTAACATGTTATTGCATCAATCTAGTACTCTAATCAATCTAGTAAATCTAGTACTGAGTAAATTGCCGGCACATGCTTGTATTTTGACAATTTTAGTGAGAAAAAGAAGTATTTTGTAGTGTTATTCTAAGTGAAAATTGATAATTATATGATAAAAATGAATCGCAGGAGATCTAATATTTGGACTTATTTTAGAGAAACTGACGACCAAAGTGTGAATTGTAGTAAACTAATGTAATATTTCTTTGTTTGATTCCAAAAACATTTTATCAAGCTTTCTAATAGGAAATAAATCTACAGTGCCTCAAAAACATAACTCTATACAAAGAAATTTAACCTATCAATAAAATTTACTTTCAACAGAAAAATTACAAAATGCATGGCATTACTCAATTCGTACATTTCAATACAATGGACACTGAGTACCACTTTAACGAATGTTAGGTGATTTATACCGAATATTCGGCCGAATACGGATATTCGGTAAAGCTGCCAAATATGCCGAATACCGAATATAAAACGAATATTCGGCCCATTTCAAACTATAGGTAACTATTTACCATCAAGTGAACTTTTAGCTCTTCCAGCTCGATGAAATTTAAACAAAAATACAAATTAAATGAACAAGTTCATATTTCAATTTAAATTTTATTACAACGATCTTATTTAAGAAACTTTTATACATCTACTTTGATGTTATCTTTTAATATTAACATACCGCTTTCAAAAATGGTATGTCAATTGCAGAGCCAGATTGACTGCAACAGTGGCGAATACCTTGGGTGGTCTACAACTCTACCTAAAGTCTCGTTTTCGAAATAAATGAAACAGGAGAAACGGCTTTCATTCTCTCAAGTACGAGCTAAATATAGGCCGTGAGTCATAAAATCCCTGAGCAGCAAACTCGCTACGATTTAGTTTCTCTCTCGCATATGGTGTATGTCTAAAGTTCGTAAGTTCGTCTACATCGGGGACGTTGCCTTCGAAAATGTTTAACTAAGTTATTAAGAGCCTCGGAAGCATTTACAAGCGGTAACTGAATAATTTAAGATTTAAATAAAATAGATTATAAATCATTAATAAGAACAATAATTGACTGAACTGATGAAAAATTTAATTATAAACATAAATCATAAAATGTAATTTGCAAATGCATCAAAAAATAGAAGATAATATTACCCATAACTTGTTTTTCCTTTGTTAATGGCATGTACGTTTAAGTAACGCGTTAAGTATCTACCTATTTAGACTGCAATCACTTTAACCATTACAATATCTTGAATAAAAAAAAAACCACTTGAATAAATCGATAGCGTGGGACGCGTGAGCCCTTATCCTGGCACTGTTGTAGCTGCTATTTGCTTGTGTCTGCTGCAGAAGGCGAATTCCTTAAACTATGAAGAAAACTTTGTTTAAGGAAAAGAAAGTTGAAGAAAAGTTTGTTTAAGGAAAAGAATTATTTTAATCTATTGATATACAATCTATGTATATATCACGATGTAGACAAATCGATGAATAAAACCAAATCGTGTTTTTTTAAATCTTTCAATTTAAAAATCAAATCAATTTTAAAATATCAAAAACCACGTTGAAGTCATGCATTTGCAATGAAGTCACTGTTTAGTTTATCCAAATTTATTTTAGACAAGTTTATGGGGAATATAAGAAAATTTTTTTGGCTTCATTTTCTTACATTCCCCATAAACTTGTCTAAAATAAATTCCATGCGTGTCGATTAAGCCAAGGTCTTCCTTCAGCTTTGACAGTTAGCTCTTTCTGGCAAACAGATCTGTGGCAAAGACTCAAGCCGCTCGATCGCTTCTTCAATACGAGCAGTATTAAAGTTGCGTAAATCCTGCCGCAGGCATACCAAGATCTGTCTGTTAAGTTACCTGTATGCCGTCAAATCTGTTGAAGACTGCAGCTCCATTTCCCGTCTAACAGCCATGAGATTAAGAGTGTGACACAACAGGATAGACTCATGTTAATTATAAATTAATCGAAAAATAACATTTAAAAATATAAACAAAAAGCCTTCAATCAATGTAATCGGATTTAAAATTACTTTGACAACTAATATCAGGTAGTCGTCTCGTGGCGTCGTAAGCGGCGACAGAAGTAAAAAATAACCAGATGAGCAGTAGCGTCTTCCTAATAACATCTAAAATAAACTGCGGTTACTACCAATCCGTGTCATGCCAATAGTGGCAACTATGATAGACATCCCTCCTACGAGGCGATCTATGGGGGGGATCCGTGGTCATCAGTGGACTTTGATAGGCTTAAATAACGATGACCATGACAATTTTTGAGCAATTGGTGTTTGACAAAACGAGAAATTTGGGCTTATTTCTCCAATTTGAAGCGGTATATGGTCATACATAACGGTTATAAAAAAGTCTAATACCAGGCAAACATAAAATTCGAACGGGTTGGAGTACAATGCCCTTCAACAAGAATGCACATTGTAGAATGCCGCACAGATATTGTGAACGACGGAAGCGACAGCGCATGACAGCGCTGCATTCTGCACACCCGTTGTTATGGCAACATGAGTTTCTACGTCCGCCCGAGATACATTAAACGAAGAGGAGTAATGCACTTAGAAGGATGATGTGATAAATAATGACACTCTTTTCGTAGATTTAAGAATAGTATTTCCACAGTCTAAAAAACCATAGTCGTTCGACGGAGACGTACAGACGGAGTAAGTGGCGCGAGACGACGAGCTCAAGCTGTCTCCCGTAACCGTATTAGATTGTTCGAGACACATCTTTCAGACTTAACGCATTTTTGATGTTTCAGGTGATTAATTTCTTATAATTTATAGAATCAGACGTTCCTTTGCAAAAATCAATTATATTAAACATATTAATTAATTAAGACTACTTTGAAGAGCACATCCGAGTCAGCGATTGCAGAATATAAACGAGAATATATTTCACCCAATAGGCATCATCAGAAGAAATAGTATGTGCACAAAATTGTGTGCGGAAGAGAGATCCTCTCCAAAGTAGGTAAGATACATTATATTTATTTTTCACGTGGATTTCAGCTACTTAATTATAACATCTATAATATTATCCTGTTGACTCACCGCTGTGTAGTGGCGGCGTATGAGAATCGTGGAGAAGGGAAGGTGGGGTAGTGATCCGTCACCGTCGCAGACGTCGTGACAGGAAACAGAGGAATACAAACTCGGGAGATGGGCAACAGCATCTTCCTGATAACAACTCAAAATCATGAATAATCACAAATACTGCTTAACATAGGCCTTCGCATAATTTATCACAAAATTGTCCGGAGTACCTCGTTTAAAAAATCGTTTGTGAACACGCTTCCAAAACTTTAAATACACCCATTTAAGACAAATTCACATAATTTCTGCCTTCGTTTTAGAACATGATTTCTTGTATTTGCGAAAATACTACATCTATAAACATAAGTATTTTTTACTTTAGCAATGAAATATAATGTTGTTATGCTTCTTAATACCAATGTGTATCAGAATAATTTCAAAGTTATATTGCAATTTCAAATATCTACTGAAATACATGACCATAGCAAAAAAACATGAATATTTCAAAGCGATAACATAAAATATTACTATACTAAAACGCCAAGGATAGCGTCATAGTGTGGTCAATATTCATAATGCGGGTACGATATATTATAATGCTTAAGATTGAAAATAAACAAGTCTGTTATTCTACGGTAAATTATTATTTCATGGGTTGTCATTGAATTTAATATTAATTTGCATTTCCGGTCATTCTAATCGGACACGTTACACGGCTAGTAGGCCTATTCCGTCGACAGCCAACGCCCGACAGATTACTGTACCAGTATAATTTACGGTCAAATGCACATCGAGTGTTGCTTATATGCACTTTATCGCGTGAAGACAATGTTGATCTTACTTTATTCCTTTTTATTTAATTTGCTACACATAATTTGTAAGAAGACTGTATATAAATTGTGCTGGGTATTATTATAGGTTTTCTTTTTGTTTTAAGGTAAGAGTAACCCTTTTTTGCTGTTTCATTAATTCATTACATCATTTTAGGAATCGCTGCTGATCACAGACCTCTCTCTAGATTGCCTCACAGAGGATATTCACCATCATATTGTTACAGCCCTTCACAAGTCAACCGCACATAGGCTTAGGGGATTTAAAAAAATTAAATTAAAATCCGTAATATTAGTTTTATTCCATATTATTTCGAATTGTTCGATACTGCTACCCATCCCCTACTTCAGTTTCCCTCTGTCGCTTCATAAGACACCCACGTCGCGGTTATATACGGTAGTGAATTATTTCCACTACATGAATTTAATATTATGACACGGCTACACTAGTGTAGTGTAATAATGCATTAATTAAAGCCGTACGTACTAAATAAGTAATGTTCCTACTACTAAATAATGGGCGGTCACAAACAGGACATAATTATTAGCCATTTGTGACGAGCGATGGAACAAACTGGTTATAATTAAGTAAATGCTTATGTTTTCAAAGACAAAATTCTAGGAATATTTTCACACATTTGCTAAATAGTAAGCGCTCATGAACCGCCTTATTACAAAACGAGCTTTGTTGATAGTCTCAGGTTTAAAATATGGTTCAAGAATAGTCCTTACAATTATAGAAACCCCTATTTACTATCAAACTCTATACTATACATTTCAGTTTAAACCTTCGACTAATTGTAAACCGCAAATTGTATGAGGTCAATAACAACATCTAAATATAAAGGAGACGTACTTGATTCCATACAAGCTTGGGAATGGCATGAACAAAGTTCAAATATGTCATATCTTAAAGATTTAAACATTTGCTACTTATGTCCTGGTATTGGACATGAGATTTTGTTTTTTATTTTATATTTTGTTATTTATATGTTATGTAGTAAAATCCTTCGGTCTTGTGATAAATTGTTTGAATAAATAAAGATGGACATAAAAGAATGCAGTTTTGTGGTTATTATTAAATATAGTAAAATAAAACTCAACCTTTTTTAATTGTTCAATTAATTTCTGCAATTATTAATAAAATGTCATGTAGAAAAGCAGCCGGATGTTGTACATTGTCTGTTCCATCCCTTTCAAAACCCAAGTACCACATTATTTTCATTATGTGGGCGCTACAACCTACAGTCACGTAATCCGAGAGAAAAGCCGAGGGTCCAAATTAATCCACGAAAGTAAAAACACGAAATCTATCCACAAACAACCACTATGCTGAACGCGTACGTTAAGTTGAAACTTAAAGTAACCAAGTTAAGTCTCCTTCGGCACAGGGTGATAAATACCCTTACAGTCTTTTCAATCGTGTCAGATAATATTTAAATGTTCTTTTTAGTTTAATAACATAGCCTATTCAATCGATTTTCTAAAAAGATTTCTTTTATTCATTATTTATCTCTACAGATTCGCCTCAATGTTTCAATATTACGATTTTTGATATGATGCTTCAACGTTTCACTATTATAATAAAATAGCCTTCATTATCTATTGACAGACAAAATACAGAAAAATATTTAAACATGATGTTTTGTTCCTGCTATAGTAAAAATATTAGCTTTCGTTTATCAGATAAAATTTATATATTTTTATGATTTTCCCATATATTACAGAAATACAAACCATTTAATTATGCTTATAAAGAGTGGTTTTATTACATACATATTTTCGAACGACGTCAAGCATCATATCATACATCTCCTAAAATTTTTAATCCGCCTTATACAGTCAGTAAGTACATAATCAGTCCAGGTTTAAACAAGAGCCCGATTCATTAAATAAGTTCCGCAAAAGCACACAGCAAACGTCAAATTATGCGAAGACCGGGTGTTAAACCACAGTTTAAACCTAACAGTTCAATAAACTACGTTTTGTAATAAGACGGCTAAGTTGCACCAGGAGCCTTAGACTCTTAACTGACAGAAAGGTAAACGTTTTCTTATAAGGTATATTATAACTATATATATTATAACTTTGGGGTTAGCCATCGTAAATATCGTTCACGTATAACACATTCTCAAAAAGTAAAATTTATTGCAAGTACTTGTAGCTTAATAAAAAAAATCTAATACACGAGATTGACGGTCCACATCTCGAATCAACCCCAGGCAAGCCCTCCCCCGAAATATATGAAATAGGGCACTTTACAATAGGTGGATTTTATAAGGGTTACGAATCAATAAGCCGACCTAATACATTTCAACCCTCATAACTTTAATGTTTGTAATAAATCCTAAATGTTATTATAAAATTGGAACCAATTTACGACCACACCATTTACCCACCACGTATAATTACTTATTTGATATGAAAATTTTAAATAGTTATTAGAAATAATTGTAATAGTAACAATTGTGATATATTTGTTATAACTTATAATATAAAAATGTATCTCTTAATCTTGCGATAGATACGTAGTTGTTAAAGAGAAGTATCTTTTACCTCGAAACTGTGCAAAAACCAAGAGATGAATAATCGTTGAGTCACAGTTTGAATTTATTTACAGCACTATGTCACTATACACAATTCCTGTACTGAGGCAACTCACAGATCGTCACTTGATTCAAACGAAAGATCCTGTGGAGCACTTAGACACAGCGGCACGACTGTTATCTTCGACGCGTGGCACGCTACTGCACTTCACTGGAACGCAAACCCCTCCCCCGCTACTTTTCACTGTTCTCCACAGACCAGCTGAAAGTCCTCATCTCATTATCGTCTAGAGATAGTAATGACACAGCTCCAGATACCATTTAAATGATGTTATTTTGGTTAGTAAGTATATTTTTTAAACTGTACCGACCAAGTAGTACAATAACAGTTTAAGAACTTCAATATTCAACAAAAGTTATCGAAAATGCAATTAAAAGAATCAGTTCAGTTCATTATTGAACTATTATTTTATTAAAAGCCATTAAATTCATTTTAAAAAAAATCGATTTTTTTTAAATCTTGCGAACGTTAACAAACTTTTGTATAACAATATCCTAAAATTAATATTTGTTATACAACTCACTACTTGCGTTATTCTTTATGTACCACCAAAAAGTAATATCGATTACAGTTACCATTGGGACTTTTAGTTTGTCACAAATACTTGGAGCGAAGAGTTGGATAGTAACGAAGAATAAGCGGCGCCGGCGTAAACTTTGTCCGCAGCCGTCTCTAGGCAGATACCGAGGACTTCAATAGAAATAAAAAAAAAACCTTTTAATATAAAAGTAAAAGCAGACTTCAAACACGTAAAAGAATAAAACAATTGTACATTTTGAAGTCGGCGCTAAGACATAGTGATTAGAAAAATTAAGGCCCTGACTTCAGAATGTGAAATGACTACTTTCTATTCAGTTATTTAGCACCGTGTCGTCGCGGTGTCAGATTACCCACTACCCCATATCCTCCAGTTGGTGTCGTGGCGACAGAGGGATAATGAACAGAGAATGGACAGCAGCATCTTCGTGATAACATCTCAAAACAATAAGAAACTGCGAACGCCAATCTGCCTGCCAAGCGTGTCAACTGTTGCACTATCTATGAGGCCAATCTATACGGGAGGCCTATGTTTTTGTATTAAGCTTTTTAAGTCTGCTTTTTTACTTTTTATTTAAGTTACTTATTTACCTTTTTGAGTGGATGAAGGAATTTCACAATCGGAATTAATTCCATTAAAAACTTCATCCCTTAGTTTGCCACTTTTAGAGGTGAAATGTTTTCTCCAAATTTATATCCATATGTAAATACGTACAAAAATAATTGTTAATCTCCTCCTATTTAAGTTGTTTAAAAAAATATCAGTTTCTTATTTAAAACATAGATTTGACTGTCTCTGTCTTTCGACATTTATAATCAAACATTTATATTCAGTATTCTAATATATGTACTCACGTAGTAGTACCACTAGTTAATTACGAGCGGAGGAACCTGAAATTTGGACCTATGAATAATAAATGTCTTCTAGACGAAATGTATTCCATTGAAACATGGTCTTGGAACAGGGACGAGTTTGTTGCATTGCTCCTACGACTGTTGAAGAACTTTACAATGGCTCGAATATTTTTATATTTAAGGTTTACTCATAATACTTTCCTTTACCAACGAGCTCGGAGAAAATCAGCACTTGAAATCGCAATAAAAATGTTATTGATTAGGCGTGAATCGAACGTGTTGCTCGGGTACTTTCAAATTACATTTAAAACAACAACAATTTTAAAAATGATAGTATATAAAAAGTACACAATATAAACACAACTCTAATCGCTTCGATATTATCATCAATCTACGGCTAGAATAGACATTTCCAAGAATGCGAACTTCCTTACTTAGGATGTCGGTGAGATCAGGACCGATGATACTATGGCACTAGTAATGATTCTTTCGTAATTAGCTTTTGAGTATTTATGGATGACTTCTATGGATTATCAGAGGCTCGTTCGCTTCAATCATTAGAATTAAATCATACTAGCATTTGAAAAAAGTTACCTTATGAATTCAAGTATCCTTTGATATAATAATTCAATCTCAACTAATTCTAAATTTACGTTTTTGCTCAGGTAATTGGATGACTTATCAAATTTGTGTCAAAACTTATAATTGAAATTTTGACAGAAAGTCCTTTATGCATGGGAACGAAAATTACAACTGTCACAAAACACGCTAAGGTTCAATTTGATTTATGTAAAATCGGTCTCATTGAAGTAATCTTGAAAAGACAGCGAGCATGGCGGTAACTCACGCGAGCGCAATGCTACTTTATTTCGCTGAGGGAATAACAACTATTTTGTTTCTGGTAATAACTTCATATATGTAGGTACATGTATGTGTATTCATATACCATATAGATGTACCATTACTTTTTTACTCAAGGAGAATCATCGTTATCAGCGCATGTTGTTTCAAAATAATAAATTGAAAACAAGATTATATACAAAGAAGTCAGGCCAGGTAGAAAACTCCTCGTATATTGCACAGTAGTGGACCGACAATCATCCAGATGATGTGGATGGTAACGTGAGTTTTGTCGCGATGTGCGTTGATGTAACCAGTGCGTGTTGCCTGTGATGATATATGGATCTGAGAGGTGATTTTTTATAGGAGAGGGGTCGAACTAGCATACGGTAAGTGACTACCGCCGCCCATGAACAACTGCAACACCAGGGGAATTGCAGATGCGTTGCCCGCCTTTTAGAAAGGAGTAAGCTCTTTTCTTGAAGGTCCCAAGTCGTATCGGTAAGTGGTCCCTCACTGCTGGCGTATGAGGAAGCTCGAGATCGCTCAGCAAGCTACGGGAAGGGCCTATTGCTCGGGGATTCTCTACGTGATAAAAGAAATGAGGATATCCGCAGTAGAACCTGTGTAACCGACATAGCACAACGGATTAGTAATGGACCGACATATAACTCGAAGTAACAACTACCGATAGGGAAGAAATGTTCTCGGGTGGCAACCTCGTACCGGTAAGCGAAGCGTAGTGCGGCCCCTAATTAGATAGAGTGACGACCTGGAAGGATATGCAGGTTATCAATGGATGCGGATGGCGGAGGACCGTTTTTTGTGACGTTCCTTGGGTGAGGTCTATGTTCAGCGGTGGACTTGTACAGGGCTGTAATGATTATGATGATGACAATAATAATAATAAAATATCTGGCCCCGGCTCACGAGTTGACCGACATGTCGGGTCGACTGCCGACCGAAATTATACCTGTAGTCGTTTCTGTGAACGGGTTAATCCCAGTCAGCCTCGCGGGTCATCTGAGATTAGGACTCTGTGACGAACAACTCCAAGCTCAAATGCAGAAGGCGGTGCTATTCGATACCATCCGCATCGTCCGCCGCTTTTTTTCCCTTTCCACCTAACCCTCGGCCGTTAGGTCTCCCCTGCCGAGGGCTTCATCTGGTTGGGTTTTTATTTGTTTATGTATTTATTTCATTGTATTGATATTTATGTATGTTTATCATTTTCATTTACAATTATATATTTATACAGCGTAACCACATGAGAAAACTATAAAGATATCCCATAATAATAATAACACTGCATGCATGACAGTGTTATTAACATATCACGGCGTGCTTTTACCACAAATTCCTACGAAATTCCGCAGCCGATGTAGACGTTGTTATTAAGTTTAATTCATGATCACGTTACGGTACGACATACGTTACAGACTGATTAGATACAACAAAAGTAATACGGTCATTATAATTTATAACAGAATAAAGCTCTCGCGTTCTGTAAGTATTACTAAATTTTGGTCTTATTATTACTATTTCTGTGGATCTACCATCTTAAATAGATGAAGTCAAACTGTTAACAGACAGCATTACATAGGCTGCACTAAAAGTATCGGGAATGGAATATTTCCACTGTTCCTGTCATATTAAAATCTTTTTAATTG
>DWHP01006773.1:0-11266 GCA_018247895.1 Parnassius honrathi | reverse complement strand
AATACCAGCGTAAAATAGCAGCTTAATACTGCTGTGTTTCGTATGGTGAGTGTAGAGATCCGGAGACCCTTTTTTACCGAAAACGAAGCATTCCATCTTAGTCCTCAGGGTGACAACGCATCTGTGTATAAATGTAGATGTCCATAGGCCACAGCATCTACTTACCATCAGGTGGACTGTGTGCCCGTTTGTTACCCTTAATCGATAAAAAAAACCCTAAAGGCTAAAACAGTAAGCCTTGTTATCAGTAAAAATGGTCTCAAATTTTCAATAATTACTCGTACTATAAGAAAACATAGCTGCTATTTTACTCTGTTATTTTGAGAGAGCGTGCTTTTTACCCGGTCAAGTCGACCCATTTATTCTGCCACCATAATACAACTGCTCTATCACGTTAAAAGGCGAATGAGTAGTAAGTCATTTTATTACATAAAAAGTAGTAAAGTAAGGTTTTAAGGCAGGCGTTCCTTTTTTGCTTCCATGGAGAGTTTTGAAAATCAGTTACCAAAGTACATTTATTTGGAACATGAATAAAGTCTACACAATGAAAAAGCACTTACACAAATAAAATAGCTTTATTCATGGTCATCATCATCATAATGATGATGATGATGATGAATAAAGTCTACACAATGAAAAAGCACTTACGCAAATAAAATGTAGTCTGAATAATTGACATAAGAAGATAAAGTAAATTATAATAAGTTCAATTATCGTCTTCAAAAAAATATGACGGTTAAAGCTATAATAGGTATCCTTACATGATGCTAAGAAATTTCCTCTTGCACTTATTTCCATCGCATTCAAACGTGGCCAAATATAAATGCATCAAAAAGATTCTAAATTTTGACTACTATTGCTACGGGTACGGCGAGACCAATTGATTTAGAGGCCAGCGACGCACAGTTTGTTTAGAGCGGACGAATCTTTCTAAAAAGATGAGTCGTGAATTTAATCTTCTACTCCATCCAAACCATATCGAGAAACCGTGAGAGTTGAATAAAACTATAATGTCCATTGCTTATTCAGTACAGAGGTTTAAATCGTTGATTGTGGTTTAGAGTAGCAATGGTTTAGCCGTTTGGTAATTTTATTTGCTACAGTTTGATTTTGAAGTGTCAGAGGTGGTCCAAAAAACGGCATCATCACGAGCGGATCCCAGTCGAAAATGGCCGTGGTAATGTTGTTTGTTCGTTGATTTTCTCTGTTTTGAACGGTAACTCGATTTGCTTTTTGTTCTGTTGGCTACAAAGGCGAGTAAATTTCGTTAGTGCTTTGTAGGAAGTCGTGCCTGAGTTCTGAGAGCGACAGAGTCGTGATGCTGTGTTTTCGGTACAAAAGGATATACCGTTTGCCATGCAAAATCAATTATTGATGTCATTAAAAACAAATATTGAGTTACCGTTTCGTCTTATATCTAGAGGGATCATGATTTGAAATTTAAAAGAAACAAAAGATATGACCAAAACTTTTAAAATTAATAGATTGTTCCTGAAAATACACATACCTATTCATCATCATCATCATTCACAAGTCCACTGCTAAACAAAGGCCACCCCAAGTAATGCCATAAAGCACGGTCCTGAGCCACATGCATCCATCGACTTCCTGCATGTTTTACCAGGTTGTCACTCCATCTAGTGTGGGGTCGCCCTACACGACGCCTACCGGTACGAGGCTGTCACTCGAGAACCTTTCTTCTCCATCGGTTTTCGGTTCGTCGAGCTATATCGCCGGTCCATTGCCACTTCAGCTTACTAATCCATTGGGCTATGTCGGTCACTCTTGTTCTACTGCGATATGCTCATGTCTGAGTTTATCATGCAGAGAAACCCCGAGTATAGCCCTCTCCACAGCTTGCTGATAGACCTTGAGCGTCCTCATAGGGCCAACAGTGAAGGATCTCTTTATACCTATTGTGTATAAAGATTTCAACTTTTCTCTTTCCTAAAATTCGCTGTATAAAAGTTTATGAAATATATAGAGTAATGATTTCTTATACTTATTAAAATCATTCTTAATTCGCGAACACTGCTCATTGAAAAAACTAGTTTTACGGATTTTTTTTTTCGTTAAAATTTGTTTTAGCTCAATATGTTTCAAGTGTTTTGCAGCAATCATGGAAAATGAAATGTGAAAAAACTATTTTAAATATGAAATAAGTTTTTTTTAAAATTATAATACTAAAAAAACGTCATTTTTTAAGTAAACCTTCTTTAGTGTTTAGGTGCAACTTGAGGGTAAAGAACTCTTTTTTCGGCCGGAAGTAACGTTCAGTATAATCTACGGTCCGTTCCCGCATTTCTCGCAATTATAAGGGCAGCGACTGACTATGGTATTGCACGACATCATGCTTAAATTAATTTCTATTGTATTAATGTTTATTTTGAATACTTTACTGATAGAGCCGTGGTAGCTCGGCCGCTATATATATGTGTGCTATAATTACGGTGTGTGCAACCTACTGCTTAAGTACCAAATAAATTGTTGATTGCAGTTTTAAGTGCTGTATTACCACTTGCTTAGTGGTGAAGGAAAATAACGTGAGTAAATTAACAAAATTCAAAGACATGTGAAGTCCTGTGCTGTATGCGAGTGTGGGTTACACTCGACCCAATTTGGACACGTACCGACAAAAATTAAATTCATCATCATCATCATTACAGCCTTTCATAAGTCCCCTGAAGAACATAGGCCTCCCCAAGGAACGCCACAAACCACGGTCGTGAGCCACCTGCATCCATCGTCTTCCCACATAACATATATGTCTTACCAGGTCGTCACTCCATCTAATAGGGAGCCACCCAACACTTCGCCTACGGTATGAGACTACAACTCGAGAACCTTTCTTCCCCATCGTTTGTCGGTTCTTTGTGCTATATATATTGTCACTTCACCTTACTAATCCGTTGGACTTTGTCGGTAACTCTGATCCCATTCTAAGTTTTTTCCAGAACAGCACGTAGATGCAGCTCAGAAGGGAAATTGTTCTGTAGTTATTCAAGACATCGTTATCGTCTTTCTTAAAGAACCAGTCCACCGCACTTCTGCTCCACGCCTCCGAAGTAATGCCACCATGGACGACGGAGTTAAAGAGCTACTGAAAAACTTCACGTACTGGTTCCCCACCCGCTTTCAGCAGCTCCGCTGTAATTCCATACTCACCTGGGACCTTTCCGATTTTAAGGTGATGGAGAGCGATTCTAATCTCGCTCAGACTGACGTCCGTGATATCATCGAAATAGTGTCGGATAAGACTTGCTCTAGGATCGTTACTCAATCTTGCGTGTGGTTCCTACGATGACGTGTACAGCTGCCCGTAGAACTCTTAAATCTCACTTAAAATCTCAGAAAACGATGCTACCACATTCCGTCTGGAGATTCGACCGTTGGCTCCTTTTGGTCGACAAATCTCCGGCCAAGGCTTTGGTGCTTTGGTCCCGCTCGATCGTTTCTTCAATACGAGATGTATTGTAGTTACGTAAGTTCCACCGCATGCATTTGGGGATCCATCTGTTCAGTTGCCTGGATGAACGAAGTCATATCTTCTGAGGACAGCAGCTTATTTTTCCGTCTAACAGCCATAAGATTAAGAGTGTGATCGGAGAGTTTTTGGGTTTTTCTGCGACGGGTCGTGCAGAACTTAGCTCTGACTGCATGCAAAGTTTCCACGAGCTTGTCATTCATATCCTCCGCCGCATTGCAGTTTTCTAGGTACTGAAAACGATTTTGTAACTCGAGTGATTTTTAATAATAAACGAGCGAGCCTTAAAGTAGGCGCATATGATGTGTAACATCTGACATCTCACCTTGGTAATAAGCAACATTATATCCAAATTTATTAACATTATATCCCGCAAAGAGCTATTTGTTTTTTTTTTTGTAAATTAATGGTAAATATATCAATTGAGCGGCGACAGAAATTAACTTCAAAATTTATGAAAGCTAAATACTGAAATATTTATTCGAATAATTATTCATTATTATTACTCACTTGCATTATTTATCACTGATCTGCACTTTTTCCGAAAGTTATTATCAACAGTAAACACATTCATTAATATAGTTTACTTATATAAATAAGTTTATATACCAGTACAGTTTACCACCACCGCGCGCGCTCATCAGTCAAATCAAATAGCGCGCGCTTACCCGGCTTATTGTTACACACTTCCGTCCCTTTTCACGAAATCACTCCCACAGATTGCGGGAAAGGGAAAGGAAAGATGTTACACATCAATAATAGAGATTACTTTGACATTTGCAACATGCCAGTTGCTCTGTAATAAATACTTGCCATTAACATTCTGGAGCTCATTGTCATCGATGAATAACAAACCAGAGCAGACCAGCCCACACAAGCACCTGTTTAGAAGTATTACGCATGTGTTTGTTGGGTGTATGACTAATAGTGAGCATATTTATTTAAGTAACTAATTTATTATACTTTCTTTGTGATGGCTGCGTAGGATAATCCATCACCCCATTTCGTTCAGCGGGTGAAGAGGCAACTCTGGGAAATGTCACAAAATTATATTACAATATAGATAGATTACCAATTTTTAAGACACGTAAAATACTCAAATCGGTGACTAGCAGTAACACAGATAACAAACACTATTACGGGGCTGTAGCAACACTGCGATCTAATCGGTTGATAAGCACGATGATTCAGACAAATCCTTCCTACAATGGACTTGGCCCAAGTTCCGCATTAGACTTGTACGGATTGATGAAAAAGAAATAGATGAAGAACTATGTGTGGATTATGAAAGGTAGGACCCCAAACGACGAACTAAGTCCCTATTTACGTCCAAGTCAATGAACGCCTGAAAACTCGCAAAGTCGGACTGCGAGTTTTCAGAGGCAGAATTGGTTAACCCTTTCACCACAATGGCGTATGAAATTTAGAAACTTTCCGTAGAATCACCAACAAAAAGTAACTAATGACTACTTAATTTAATGGAAAACGTATCCCTGGGTTTTGGATTATAATATAAGCCGGAGTGTAATGTTCCGCAAATTACTAGTTTTAATATCAGGACGCATCTATCAAATAACGCATTGGGTTAAAACCCGAATCAGGTCGTATCCGGTTTGAAGTGAGAGAAAAGGCGGATGTCATGCATTTATTTGACCGCAAATAAATACCTTTGTTTTTAAACTTATTATTTAGTAGTCTTTAAAACACAACGATATTCATATTTTTCGAATAAAATGTAGATATGCTTGAAATTATTTCCTTTAACGTAATTATAAGAATAATTGTTAGATTTTTTATAATCGGATTATATTTGAAAGTTATCTTTTGAGAAGTTACAACTATTTCGGTCCAACTGCTAGCCACAGGCCACCTTTAATTTCTGGCAGGGTTACATAACAAGTATTCAGCCACGCCGCTTTAAACCTAGTCAAAAGTCAGAGTCAAACTTTTGACAGACGATATATCTCCCTATATACTATAATAAAATTGAAAAAAAAGATTATATTCTTACCTTATATAATTATAATCCAATTATTACTTAAGTCTATGTACAAATAATATTTTAAAACCAACATAATCAAAACATATCATTTTAAAGCGGAAACTATGTTTAAATTCCGTAGAGTCGATTTCAAAAGCTAATTACCGTTATTGCAATAACCGCGAAAGCTGATAATGGGCGGATGCTTATAATTTTTTTTCTAACGTGTCCGCTTCCGGTTGCAATGTGAATGTGCATATTAAATTTGAAAAAGGTAAAACTCATATTCCCTAACTGAATTTACACGATCTGGGGCACTAACGACATAAAATAACAATTATGGTGACACAGATCTTATCTGTGTAATTCGGTGTGCACAAAGTTTCGTGTCGGGCGCGTAATAGCTGGAGCAGTTTTATTGTGTTATTTACACAAATAAAAACGTTTATTTTTACATTTTCCCAAAATTAAATATGGGCCAATTTGGGCATGGAGCGGGAATTATGTCGTTAGTTGTAATTCGTGTGATTCGAGCGACAAGGGCGTTGTGTGCGTAACTCTTCAACTGTTTATTATTCATGTGTTATTACTTGAGTAATTTACGTTATTTGTGTAATTACTCGCGGGAGGAAATCCTTGTTATTTTGTAATCAGTTGTGTGCACTAATGTGTCGACTGGCGACGTTTGCTTATCTGCCGCGTAGCAATAATTGTGTTATATTAAAAAACATTTATTATTCGAACGAGGACGTTCATTATTATTGCAAGCAATTGTATTCATTTGATTGTATTTAATGATTATTCAACACCGTATTAACCTAAATAAGTTACGACGTACAAGGATTTGCTAATCTTTACGGTAATTATAACTATTTTACATGGAAGAGCAACCCTGAACTAGTGTATTATGGCTGTGGATAAGATTAGTCGACCGGGAAAAGATTACGTGTAATCCTTATGGTTATATTCTCTTCGACCACGCTCTAACAGTATATCACCAATAAATAGCAACATAATAATAGATCCTTACATATGAATTGTACGGGAGGAATATAAAGTCAATTTTTTTTGTTAAATATATAATTATATCAAATATAATTAATCAAAGTATGTACCGTTGATATCTATGCACTTTTGCCATCTCATAGGTACATGGTAACATGGGGGGCGAGAACCAATAAACTCTTTGAAGGAGGTTTGGACTGCCGCATCGGAGATGAATTTTTTTCCTTGTAAGAAGTTGTCCAAATTCCGGAAAAAATGGTAATCTGTTGGTTATACCGATATTTCATATTTTCCATCGTGCGGTAATAAGCGACGCCAAAGAAAAAAAATAATGAGGAAAAAACAGATAAATGACTGTTTTCAAAACTCGAATGTACCAGCTAAATAAATTTATGATTTGAATTTGGAATTCTAAACCAAAGATGAGATATTTCGGATAAAAGTGGTCACGCTAATTTCATATTTAAGGACCCAATACTTCTGTGTTTCATATGGTGCGTATAAAGGACCGGATATCTCTGTAGTAGTAACGAGGCTTGAGCAGGAGTGATGTGTCTGCGTTTTGATTTTTATTACGAGTAGGAGGATAGGGGGTAATGTGTACTCATTTTCCACTTTTTGTACTAGTTTTCGCCTAGTAATCAAACTTCCGGACCGCTATTCATTAGATTTTTAGGTTTGTATATTAGACCAGCTGTATTTTGCTTTCCACTGCACATTTAAATATAAAATATAGATATCTATATGCAAAAAATAAAAGAAACGCTTGCCTTAACACATACTTAACACACTATTGAAAAAGAAACCTGCGATATAATACAAAATTCACAGCTTATTCAATCAATCTGTCAGTAATTATTTGTTAGCAACATTTTAAAATTCTTTTACGGCAATTTCTACTCTGTGTTACAGTTTAACCACAGCCTATTAAGTTTTCGACATTGGCATTGGCTCTATACATACTCTGAGGTATCGGCAGTATGAACATCGATGAACATTATGTATGAACTAAATGAATATCAACAATCGACATAATATCTACAACGACTATAGAAAATTATGTTTTTGTCGTTGACAGTATGAGCGTAAACAATGTGTTTTATTTTATTAAATATAATTTATATTATATATAAATTACAACTCCTCCATATATATATAAAACATAGATATCTAAAATACATAACTATTTTAACTATTTTAATTACTTTCGATGGAGGGTTAAAATTTTAATTGACAACGCATATGAGCATATTAAGTTGATACAGAAAAACATAATTGAGAATTCGGTATTATTTTGGAAATATGTTAGTAATGAAAAGAAAAAAAGAGGGCATACTGAAACGTATAGTTATTAGGGTAAAGAAGTAGCAGGTCAAGATGCGACTAATGTCTTTACTGAATATTTTTGCTATAGTACGTGAGTGGTCATCCGGTTAATATGGTCACTTTCTTATTACGCAAAAACTACAGCCTTGTTTGCATAGATGGTTCTGTGATACGAAAGCTCTTCATCAGTCAATCAAATAATAAAGGGTCAAAAGGGTTCTGCTTTATTGACGCCATTTTGACAGTTGACAATATAGCAAATATTTTAGTCGATTTTTGTATTGTGTAGTGTTGTTAGTTTTTATAAATTGATTTTTCGAAGTGTTCCAAATTATTGCCAAAGCTTGTTTGCTACTATTTTCTTATTATATATTAGTTATAGTACACGACTTTGTGTTCTTGTCTCTGTCCTCTTACTAGTTTTGGTTTTATAGGGCGGTAAAGCTTAAGGTGACCGTATTACCCTCACGTACCTTATGTATTTAATGATGAAAAGCCCCTATTAAATTATGTTGATTCCGAAATTGCGGCTAATTTACAAATAAATGTGATGTCCATCTCAGTCAGGCATGTAGACGATAGTGATTTTAGATTGGCTATAGAACGCCTAAAGACACGTTGCGCTGGCGGCCCTAACCGCATTCCTGCTTTTCTGGTCGAGGATTGTACGTCGGCTCTTCGATCACCGCTCTTGTTCATTTTTAATCTGCCTCTTGGACAGGCTAAATACCCAGAACAATGGAAATTATCTGAGGTGATACCCGTTTTAAAGAGTGAACTTTGCAAGGACGTTTCTGCTTTTAGACGTACAGCGATGCTTTCGATTCTGGCGAAGATATTTGAAACCATATTGAACTTCTGCATTAGCAAACAGTTAGATAAAACTTTGCACGAGAGTCAACATGGGTTTCGAAAAAATCGCGTAACGAATACTAGCCTGATAGCTCACGTGGACTATGTCTGTGCAGAGATGGATTCTAGAAGACAGGTAGACGCCACTTATTTCGACATTACGAAAGCTTTTGATCTGGTGAGTAATGATATACTGTTACAGAAGCTAGTTGAGTTGGGTTTTACTCCGAACCTTCTTGAATTCTTTGCTAGCTATTTGGATAATCGTCGTCAATTCGTTAGAGTATGTGGTTACAAATCCGCTGGTTATTTTACTAGATCTGGTGGGAGTCGGGGTAGTACTCTTGACCCTACGCTGTTCTTAATTTTTATAAATGCTCACCAAAAGATTGCTCACCAAAGTTAACCCTACTAAGCGTCTGTTATTCGCAGATGATCTTAAATTAAGTTTATGGATCGGCTGTGCTGCTGATGCGCAGGCTCTTTAACATGACATAGATGGGGTATCCATCCATGAACCATCTTCCTCTTAATGAGACTAAATGCAAGGTTATCACTTTTGCATTAAAACCGAATCCTATCATTATTAATTATAACATATTTGACCCACCAATGGTATATGGTATATGGTGGTATATAACATAAGTGACTTAGGCTAGTAAGACTTTGGGTTTTGTGATGAGGACTGCTGCTGACGGGTGGCTAAAACTTTGTCTAATGCGTATGTGCGAAGTAAACTAGAGTATGCCGCTGCGGCTTGGAATCCTTATGAGAATAGGTACAGAGCTACTATATTTGTTAGAGAGGGTACAACGTAAATTTACTCGTTGGTTTTATAAGACAAGTAATGGTTACTACCCTTATTTGTGTAACGATGACAAGACAATAATTAATTTGACAATTTAATTTGCTTGATTATGTATTATTTATTACTTAGTATTTAAGATGTAATTTTAATTATGGGCATATATTGTACCTAATTAGCTTTCATTGAAATTGCATTATAAAATAATATGACAAAATATTTAATAGCCTGACGTTGTATGATTGAAAACTTTCTGTTTTTTAAACATTGTACAATTATTAATATTTAATTGTTTATTACTGTGTTAATTTATTATAACGGGCTGCTTAAAGCTTAGAGATTTTATATTACAATATTATTTGTGTTGTTATAATTGGACGCATTTTTTAAAATATTTTTGCATGTACAAATTAACCTTGTGTTGTGTGTTGAATTTTCTGCAAACTACACGAGTTTTTGAATTAAATAAATAAATTCACTCGTCAGCGCGCGCAATGTGCTTAAAAATTGGTACAAAGTTTTCCCTTAACGTATTAATATAGAGGTACGTAATTATACTTAATATGATTACTACGCACACATCTTTCAGGTGCTTAATATGTTGCCGAGGTAAATTACATAAAGGTGTGGCGGCGTCATCTTGGGAAATCATCTTGGGAAAGGCCTATATATGCTAGATTATGCTTCTTCTTCATCGGGCATAACAATTCCACTGCTGGATATAATCACGCTTGGCTTCTTTATTATTCTTCTATTATTTATTATCTTTTGTTAACTCACTGGACATAGGTATTTTTAGAATTGCATGCGTCTTGGAAGATACTTATCATGATAAGTACGTGAATTGGAATTGCATAACCGATAACTTTACAATAGCGTTGCTCACTGACTGGTATTTTCGAATGAAATTTCGCTATTTGTCGTTATCACAGCCTTATTTGGTAGTTATAAAGGTCCACTATACGCAGGTATTTAGGATATTTGTTTTACATCCCGCTAAAATCCTCCCAAAATAAAATATTCTTCTGAATTTTATCTCTCAACGAACTTTTCCATTACTCTTATGGTCTAGTGATATTAATCAACTTAAAATATTCATCTAAAGGCCTACTCACGCAATATCCAAATTGTATTGCCTCTGACATTATTTTCAAATTAATCTACCAAGCCTGGTGACTTCAACAAAATCTCTCAATAATAGTTTTAAATTCATAGGATCTGACAATATTTGAAATGTACCAAATGCATAAATACAGAAACTGTAGTATGCTGCGTGTCGGGTGACGTCGTATCTACATTTCAATTCTTAATTGAGGAAAGATGTAGGTGTCGATGACTATTAGTTACATTATCCATTTACTATCAGGTGTGATCGTTTGTCACTCTTATTGTATAAAAACTTCAGTGTGGTAAAACATTATTTCTGTCACATCCTGCGAATTAGTAATGAATACTCTATTGTATTTTGGCCTAACGATTATGGCGAGCTAGTTCGTTTACAGCCTATGCGGCATTCAACCTTAGTATTTAAGGCTGACGACACGTATAATGCCTTCTTTATTTGAAATGGGTGGTACATGTCCACGGTCTGCAGTAGCTACTTAACAACAGGTGAACTCTTAGCTAACAGAAGTTCCTTTTTAATTGCAATATTATTAAAATGTAGTGGTAATTAGCCAGCAGTCAGTCAATTTAACAAAATCAGGGGTTACTTTGTGAAAGTTCATTATATTTAAATGTGAAAATTGATATATTTAATCAATATTCACATTTAAATATGTGAAAAGTATAATACCTTAGAACTTTTATCTAG
>DWHP01006772.1:0-11266 GCA_018247895.1 Parnassius honrathi | reverse complement strand
TCCCTGACAGTACGGCGAGATTTTAGGTCAAAAGCTAGTCTACACCAAATAGAGGCATCGCCGGCTAATCTAAATTGCATATGCTTCAGAAAATTATCTTCTCAATTGACTGTATACAAACAAATATTATACTGAGGATTCCAAACTGTTGAGCAATATTCTTATATTGAGCGAACCAACGAGTTATACAAAATAATTAGGGTTGAGGGCTTTTTAAAGTCTTCAGTAATTCGTAAGACAAATCCAAGCATCTTATATGACTTGTTAACTATTTTATCAATATGGAATTTAAATTTAAATTTTTGATCCAAATAGACGCCCAGGTCACGCAACTCGATTACCCGACATATCGACACATCATTTATTTGATAATTAAATTCTATTGGTCTGTTATTTCTGCTGAATGTTATAACATTACATTTTTTAATATTTAAGAACAATAGATTATTTGAACAATATGAGTATAATGTATTAATATCTTCTTGTAGTAGCTCACACTCATGTTCATTTTTAATAATATTAAAAAAATTTCATCATCAGTAAATAGGAGTACGTTCGAATGTTGGAATTGCAAAAGAACATTATTTATATAAATCATTTATATATTATCTTGTTATCGCTGATAACGAAAAAGTAGAGCAAAGAACTTCAGAAGTTGTCAAATGAGTCTTCCACTTTAGCCTGTTAAAGTTTACTCTTTATTGCACATTTTTCACTATAAAAAATATTTCCAGACCGACTTACAATCGCAGTACCGAAGCTAAATAGTGAGTAAGTGAATAGCGAAGTGAGTAGTATCACATCATCTTACCTATTTCTACCGCTTAGCGTGAGAACACCCTCTGTTGTGTTCCAGCTTCAAGAGAGAAATGTTGTTTAATTACAGGTCGCTTCATCTTAGTCCTCACAGCGTCTGTAACCTTCTATATTTAATTTTGCTGAATTCAGATAGTAAGTTATTGTTTATATCTACATTATAAAATTTATTTTGACTGAAATTTATAATGCTCAAACATATAAATTGTTTAAAAATTTTGTTATATCATTTTTGGTATACTCAGTGGGTCTTATTACTTGTAATAATGATCGTTACTGACAATATCTGAATGTTTTCAAAAATAACATCAACAACATTTGTCCCGAAGCCAGCGTTACTCGACCAATATTTGTTTCAACCCAGATACTCTTATTGGCCTTTATAACAGCTAATAAAAAGATTTCTAGATTACAAGAGCCAAAACAATGGGAAATTAAATATTTCTTCTTTAATTTCCCATTTTTTTTGGCTCTTGTAATGGTTTTTTTTGTACTCAAATGTAACAAATCTAAGTTTGTGTTTGTAAGTAATAAATAACTAGCTGAGCTTGGCATGCATTGCAACGTTCGTAGTCAGATGAATAGAAAGCGAACAAATGTTGCTTTTTCTGTCAGAAACTTTCGCGGACGCAATAACTCACCAAAGTTTTATTGTAATTGGATAAATGGTACAGAAACACATACGATATAAATATTAAATTTTACATTACTTGCTCTAGATAGTATTCAAATGAATGTTTGTATAAATCCCACTCGTTATATGTAAGATATTGTCTGTGGTGAAGAGAAACTGTTTGATAACACATTTTATCATAACATTCAATAATGATGTAGTTTGAGCAACATATATGTGATTAAATAATTTTATTTTAATTTCTGACAGTTTTAGTGTTCTAAACAAGTAATTGAGCATGTGATTTGAATATGTGTTGGAAGTGTGTAGGAATTTTTATGTGGTAGACCCACACTGCAGCTATATTAGTATTGTAGGACGAATGGGTCGGATCGACCGGGGAAGGACCATGCTCTCACTGAATACCAGCGTAAAATAGCAGCTTAACACTGCTGTGTTTCATATGGTGAGTGTAGAGAAACGGAGACCCTTTTTACTGGAAAGGAGGCATTCCATCTTAGTCCTTATGGGTGACAATGCATTTGTATATCGATTTGTAATTGAGAATAAATGTAGATGTCTATGGGCTACAGCAACCACTTACCATCAGGTGGACTGTGTCCTTCACCTGTATAAAATAAAATTGCATGACTTCATTCCTACTTGTCCATTCTGTCATTGGACAACAAGGCACTTAATCTTCATCCCTGTGTTGTTGACATATCAACACTTACAAAAATATAATGCAAACAGCAGAGGAGTAAAATTTCCCAGTCCATCTTTCCATCCATAATTTACATTGTGTTTGGCTACAAGGCAAGAGTGAATAGGCAAAAGCCTATTCACTCTTGCCTTAGTAGGTAGGTAGTAGGTAGTTAATAGGCTTTTGTTAAGCTATGGTATGTTATTACATTTTGTAAGTACACATATTGATAATTTAAGTAGATTATGGTATTTATTACTACTATGGAAATAAGTTTAATACACATAAATAGCATATCTATCACCAAACAAATTCATCACAGTTTAATCACTGCTATGCGCTAACTATAGAGATATCTTGAGAGACTTAATTGTGGAGTAATACAGTCTATGTCCTTTAGTACTGACCATAGTATATAGTCCAAAAGGATATGAACTTGACAAGTTCCTTAGTTCTTATGAAGTCCAGAACATTATTTACGCACTAGTTTCGAGTTATTTGTGCCTTCTGACTAGGACATGGTCTTGCTGGAAGGTCCACTATATATTTAGTAAACTGTATTACTAAAACCCTTTTACTACACAACACAAATAGTCTCCTGATAAACTTTGCCAAAAGTCTATACTCTTTTTAAAAAATTAAGCTTTGTGACTACAATGTTAGGCTGTCCTTCAACAAACCTCATTGATGACTAGGTTAAATTTACAAGGCTTTTTTGAGCTGTAAGCATACACTCTGTCCATTTGCTCTATGAATAGTGCCTTAATCTATAATTTTTTTATCTGTAAAGAGCACATTTCCATGTCTTCCACCAGTGTATCATGACAGCAAGCATTTTGATCTTAGAATACTATAATACATACATAATAGAATGGGGGAGTGGGCGGAGCCTGTGTAGCCACTATCATGTCAATTCACATCTATAAATGTCAACACAATCAATCGTTTTCAATTTTCGTGTCAAGCGTCTCTACATGCAAATTATTCAAAAAATGGCAAATTGTGCAGTAATTACGTGTCGATTATACAGTGGGAAACGAAAATTAAACAAAGGAGACATATCCTACAACCAGTAAGTCAAAACTATTTATATTTTTTAAATATTAGAAACAAAAGTAAAGAAATATTGATGTGTCAAAAACATTAATCAAAAGTCTAAAATGTGTTAATTCGCTCAGTCTGTCAATACAGCGAATCGGGTTTGTAGTAGTAATAATACGACGTAATTGCTTGTATGTGTGCTTCCGGCGACACCGATCCTCGTACAAAATAAGGTTGACAGCCATTCTATTATATATTATAGTATTCTATGGTTTTGATAAATCAACTCTTTAAGATGCAGAGACTGAAATAGGTCATATCCTGTGTATTGACGTTAAGCACATAATTTCAAGCCTTTAATAATTTGTGACAGGATCCTAACAGGAATCTTCCATTCATGTCATAATATGTTTCCTTATGAGGTTTTGTTGAATTCTGGCTTTAAGTGTTCACTTCTCCTTTGGTCCTAACGGCATAGTGTTGCTTGGTTCTTTTATGGCCTTGAACAGAAGAATTATTGGTGTACCTGTTGATGTGAGATGAGATAATCAAACATTGGTATGGCTGATGCCTAAATTTTGAAGTGTCTTAAAAATACTGATATATTTACACACACATTATTAGTAAAAAAAGTATATCCACCCTTTCTCTTCCTGGTTATGTGAGGGATTGAAAACTGGTTCCAAATTTTAGTATATGAAGGGAGGTCTAAAAGGTCAGAGAATGAAAGAGAACGGCAGTGAAATTAAACATCGAAACCACTTTTCCCTTCTTTTACTGACACCTTTATCTTTATTATCAATCTATAAAATCCCCTTTGAATCGCAATAAACTGAAGACATAGTCTTTCCAGACGATTGTGACTAGAGATGGGCCGAATATGGATTTCACCGAATACGAATATTTGGCCGAAATTTCGGTAAAACTTTTACCGAACTGAATATTCGGCCGAACATTATTCAGCAGGATCACCTCGGTATCTAACCAATTTATGTCGAAACTTGTTACCATAAAGCGCGCGGGATTAGCGCCGGACGCTGCCTTTCGTTGCCCCGCCGCACATGGCATGTTATTGCATCGTTTGATACTAAGCAAATTGCCACATTCTTATGTTTTGACTATTTTTGTGAGAAAAAAATATTTCGTTGTATTATTCTTAGTGAAAATTGATAATTATATGATATAAAGGAGTGGCAGGAGATCTAATCCTTGGACTAATTTTAGAGAAGCTAAGTAAGGTGAATTGTACTAATGTGATGTAATGTTTCTTTGTTTGATTCCAAAAACATTTCATCAAGGTTTCTATTTGCTATAATTGAAAAAACACTACAGTGTCTCAAAAACATACAAGTTCGTTTTACCCATAAATAAAATATACTTTCATCAGTAAAATTATGAAAGACATGGCATTACTCTATTCGTACATTTTAATACAGTGGACATTGAGTACCACTTTAGCGAATGTTGGTAATTTAGCCGAATATTCGATCGAATACGAATATTCGGTAAAGCTGCCAAATATGCCGAATACCGAATATGAAACGAATATTCGGCCCATCCCTAATTGTGACACCTTGAACTTCTTAGGCGGTTCTGCGCCTTTTTATGCCACTGCATAGACTCCTGCTTTGACTGAGGTTCATAGTGATGAACCTAAGTTTCATCTACGTTAAAATTCGGTTCATAATTTCTTCCCTGTTCCCACTACACAGGTCCAAATATTCGCGTAATTACTTGACCCGTGCTGTTTCTGAAGCAAGCGGTGTGAGAGCATTCTTGGCATCCAACTTGCACGACATGCCAAGATGGTCATAGTGAATATTTAAAACGCTCTTGGATGTTACTGTAGGCTCATTCCGCAGCGACGGGTGTTACTTTTGTACGCATTTAACCTGTTATAATTTTTAAATTAGAACAAATATATCTGCGTTTTGAATCGAATTCAATTCATTTCTATGGTTTTTATAAAATAAGACTAATACGTGATAGAAATATTCAAGTGTTTAGATGCAATAATAGATTCGATATAGAACGCAACGAATAGATGCAATAATAGATAATAGATCGAGATAGAACGCACCTGCAATTCCCCTGGTGTTGCGGTTGATCATGTAGTCACTTAACATCAGGTGAGCCGCATGCTCGTTTGCCCCCTCCTCTATAAAAAAAAAATTAAGCCCTGTGATGGGTGTTACTCTTACATAATATGCTACCCTTTTGACCAATCGTCAAAGTTCAGCTAAATAAGACTAGTTTTGTTAACAAAATTAATAGCTATTTAAAGAGTTATAGAATATTCCTTTCTGACCACTGTAAGTGTTCTGTGGATGTAATATATTTTATGCCTTTTTAACCCTTCAGTCCCCATAAAAATCCCTTACAGTCGTATGCGTCCGTCAAATCCCGAGCGTTCGCATGCGACTGTACCCACCCACAGCAATTCAAACCATTAAAATTATATTTAGAGACTACGTTTCTGTGAAGCAGTTTGGCATTATAAAATTTATATAAAATTCTCTACCCTGTGGTCCAAACAAAAGTCAGGTTTTACTTCATTACAAAAATACTATTGTATTTTGATAAAAAAAAACGGGTACATACCAAGCGGATGTCGGTAGCGTGAAAATCGCTATTATTTCTATATATTACTCGAAATTATTTACGTAAAAAGATTAATTATATTCACAAAAACTTTTATACCAATTTCATAATAAAACACTTAACTAACACACTAGAAAAATCCAAAAATCAATACCACAAATAACATCCATACGAAAATGGCGTACGTAATGAACGTAGATTATAAATAAATAACCATAGAGTGACTGACTTTTTATTGCACTTGAGGATATAAAATTTCATATTGAGCCTATAATGCCAAACTTCTTCATAGAAAAGTAGTCTCTAACCATTAGTATTTATGGGTTAAAGTGCTGTAGGTGGGTCCGGCCGAATTCGGTCAATTGGTATTTGACGGAATATCACCACGACCGAACTTGGCCGCTTGGTAGCTAAGAGGTTAAACAAGAAAATCATGTGACGGGTGTGACAAGATTTCTGACGGGTGTTACAAGTGGACATAAAACAAAAACTTACGTACATTTTTAAACTATATTTATTAATTTAACAATTACAAACTTGAATTATAATATTTAAAATATGACTTTTGGCCATTATCACTCATATTAAGGATAAATCACTTTTCAAAAACTTCAACCGATGAGGCAAAGAACCATGCCCACTTTTCATACACTTAAAAACCTGATAGTGAAGGTTTATGTATAGTTATAAGGTATAGTAGAAAAACTGCATGTAAGTTTAGAAAATAATGTAATATAGTCATTTTTACGATTTAAACGCTACGAAACCCAAAAATATTAATATCACTTTTTAGGTTAGGATTTGCCGTTACTGAATAGGTAATAAAGAAATAAATGTGCTAGAACTTATTATTAACTTATCTATATCTTATTTTAACTAATTTGTACTATACAAAGACTACTAAGAAATATTACTCAGAAATAGAGTTGAAAAAATTAAAGTAGCAGTTTGTAAAATGGAACGTTCTAGAAAAAGGGTAGTTGAGATACGTTCAAAATATGGTTATATGTTTACCCTTGACGTAGAATAAGCTTAAACAAAAAATATAAATATTTTTTCCAGCATTTCTTTTAACCTTGTGATAAGCGTAATTAATTTACAATTCAATTAGCTAAATTTATTTCATATCTATACGTGGACAGGTGAAAAATGGGCATCATTCTTTAAATATCAAATCTTAAAAACACTTTTTTTAACTATTACAAGACAGAGCTACGTGCTATCTAGCCTCAGTCTTGCGAGACATTATTTCTAACCCCAACACGTAGATTTTGGCGACGACGACATCCGCCCTAAGCTCGGCGATCTTCTGAGCCCTCTTGAAGGTGACCCCGCTGGCAACCACCAACGTGTCGTCGGCATGGCAAACGATGTCTACGCTAGCGGGAAGTTCAACTCGCAGAATCGCATCATAGGTGAGATTCCACAGTAGTTGTCCCAGCACCGAGCCTTGCGGAACCGGAACGTCTGATCATTTATTATTGACTATTATATAGTAAAGAATAAAGTGATTATTACCATATTTTGTTCAATTTTTCAATTCAATTGTTACTTTTTTCCATTTGTCTGCCGATTTGTACACTTCACCACCGATAGAGTTCAATATTGTTGCCAACTCGCACCACAACCGCTCGGATTTCAAGCACCTTTGATAATGCCCACTTCGGGGATTAGATAGATCGCCGCGACTGCAATTGAACAAACAATATGACAATAAGCAAATAATTGTTATGATCACGTTATTGTTTACATTGAGCATTCTCTAGTGATTTGAATTATATCAAGTTCACGGTTTAGATGAATAATTCCTTACCTTTCCATGAACTCCAAAGAGGTCGAAAATTGTTCACCACTGGCTCGCACTCGTCGTTTCATTATACTTATTCTTAAAAATTGAAAAAAAAATCTTGTCAGTTCCAGCTTTTTTATCGTAATAAATATGTAATATACTTACAACCATTGATATCCAAAAAACTTGTGTAATTTTGACACTCACAATTAATTTACGAAGTTAAGGAACTTAACTTGGAGTTCTCTAGTTAATTAGTTATTTTAACACCAATCACCTTCGCGAAACAAAAATTTATTTTTAACAAATTATCAAGTATGGTTTGTTTATATTTAACGAACCCGGTCGACACAATTGACGTCTTCAATTTGATGTTTCATTTCGAAACCATAACCAAGAAGTTGTTTTTTATCGAATGAATGATTTGATTTAGCGTTAGGTTTGCCGATGTCACCTTGACTACCACTTTACGTTCGATATCTTTAAGACCAAATCGATTTTCAAAATGGATTAGACACGGAGCGACTGCCACTTGGCTAGACCCGCAGGGCCGTATTTTAGAGTTGTCATATAATGTAATAATGATGATAATGATGATGATGATGATTTTCCATTCCATACAACGGACACCAGATACTACTTGAGTAGAACAGAATATTAAGAGAAATTATTCAGTTGTTTCATGCTACATATGTAACAATTGTTAGACTTAAATATACAAGTAAAAGTTAAGACTAAAATTTTCTCAACCATTATATCAAATTTTCGCACTTCAGGGTAGTGATTAAATAATTTTAGTACAGATGTGAATTTAATATTAACCCTCCCTTCTGCAAATTAACGCGTATTTCAAAAATAGTGACCACGTGTATTTCTGCGTAAGTAAAAAGAACCGTGATAGCTCAGTGGCTGAATGCTATAAGTTTCACAGCACGCGAGAAATCCGAGTTCTATCCTAGTCAAAACCAAAATTATTGTTCATTCCAATTTTAAGTGCTGATTTAGCAAGAACTCAGCAGTGAAGTAAAAAAGAAAACACCTACGTGACTGAGGAATAAGAATATTTCTAAGAAATATAAAGTATTTATCACGCATTAGAGAAATGCGATGGCTTAACTACTCCGTCAAACATTCAGAAAAAAGAGGAAGTCCATGCCCAGCTGTGGGATGTACGGTGGGCTGCAACTTTACTTACTAAATAAAAAAGTAAAAAGTAGTAGCTGTGAATTCATTGCCAAATTTCCTCTCGGTAGTGCAGTAAGAGCTTTTGGGAAAGGCCAGAAAGATCTCATGAACTCAGATATATTAGTGAATTGGTCCCGAAAACGAAGACAGACTAAGTACTAAGGATACCGTTGATGATGGGATGAAAATAAACTCGATCCCAATGAAAAAAAAACATTTTTTGCAACGTTTAACTAGCTTTATTCACGCTCTATCATATTACTACCAAATGACACGTCAATTTCATAAAAAAATCATGAAAATACCTAAACATTGCACAACACAAGCAGTGATTCTTAAATACCTAAAATCTAGCAGAGAAGTCTAGTCATTAAACGCGCATTGCCGAATCCGCGCGGCCCGTAGCCACATGATTAGATAAACGGAAATATCTACTTTTGAGCCGCAGCCAGTGATTTTACCTATACCTAATAATTTATAACACATGTCTAAATACGCAACTTGTCTTATTAACCTATTATTTTGCCACTGTGCTTTTCTCCACCTGGCCAATTTAATTCGGATTCACACGTTAAATAAACCAAATAGCTGGTTCGATTCCCCGCTAATGAAAAATTTACTTTAATTATGTTTTAGTATGTTTATTATTCTGATGAATTCAGTTATGTACCTATTCAGACAGGTCCAGTAATAAGTTATTTAAAAAATAGGTATAAAATAGTTTACCGATCTAAATCCTTAAATAAACCTGCCCATACGTTAACCAACCGTTGCGTTTGGTGCTCGGTTTGTCGAACAACGTGCGGAATATATGTGGTGTATTTAATCGGTTCTACAGGCCGTTTCTGGTAAATATCGACTCGTCACTCTAAGATCACTTATATAAATAAAGTAAAAGTAATAACAACTGTTTGTTTTATCACGTAACAGGAACACAATGTTCAAAGTTCCCGCAATCTCCACGGGATGTTGGCCAACTAATACAAACTAAGTTTCTAACTTAAATTATATCTCACCCCCCTACAAAGGAAGTCACATGGTACGAGTACCTTTGTGTGTGAGATTCAGAACTATATTATAAAAAAATGACTTCAGATGAAAAAAAACCATGTATCTTAATCATTGTGACGCATCTGTATAACGATTGAGGGCGGATGGATAATAATAATATAATTATATGAATCTCTGATATAATTTCGTATCATGACAGTCAGTAGATTTCATCGTTATATCTCCATCTTTGAAAACATTGGTGTTTTTTGGCCTTTTCTGTAGTAACTCTTGCAAGACCCTTGGTAAATTCACAAAAAAATTATAAGATTCGCTACATTTAATACACCGTCTTAAGAGTGTGGCGAGTTTGAAGAAGTGACTACAGCGCCCCCATTTTTGCTGCTAATACAACCCATGAAACAAAATGACCCCATTTTGTTTCGAGGGTTGTGTTAGCAGCAACTATTGGAAATACCCGATATATCAGGGCTTATAATATATTGCTTTATGATTATCTCATTTATCTTATCAATACAATACCCATAGCGGCAACGGGAAACAGCGTCAAAGATGCGTTTTATCTGCTATAGTACCAGATCACTTATCTGTTACCAGAGTCAAAAGTTCGGCGATTAAGGCTTATCCTCCCTACAGCAAGCAGCACATAGGTCTAGTAAAGGTTTACATTTACTGCAGGAGAGATTACGTTTACAAGCAGATAAAGAAGATGGAAGAAGTGAAAAATTCAAAATTTTTAAGTGCATTCATGTATCCATAGGCTGCAGTATCCACTTGCCATTAGGTGGAGTATTAGCTCATTTTGACTTTAATTTTATACTAAAATATTTGAATGCGGTAGTGTCATAAGAGAAAATAGTTTCTCAACATGTTACAAAATCTTAAATTCCGTTTAAAGAGCTAACACCCGTTTTTACCTCATTGACCTAGCATGCCATTTTCGATACTACTCATAGAACGGTTTTAGTTACCCTCACACATGTATTTGTAAACACATGTAGTTGTAGTTATGTTGTCTGATACGTACAATTGATTTTAGATTCATTTTCAGTATAACAACGTCTCCATTTTATCAAGATATAGGTACGCTGATTATTTCTAGAACTTGTGTGACTTTAAAAAAATACTGATGTGTGATTCTTATTTATTTTTCCAACCATGGAAATGTTGTTAATGACACAGTTGATAAATGTTGGTACTCCGTGGTGGATTTGAGGATTATAAAGGTGAGAAAAACGAGCGAGACATGGAGGTAAAGTTCGCTAAATATTGAAGATACTAAATTTTAATCAAATAAAACATTCCTTTGTTATTCAAAATAAGAATGGCCACATAGATATATTTAAAAAAAAATATCTGAGTAGGGAAGGCAAATACGGATATGTGGAAATATTACTAATTTTTACAGATTTTACTATGACATCTGGACGTTGAACATCTCATTCCCCCTCCCCCCCCCGTGACCGTGGGTGCTGTAAAGCTCTCGAAACGTCGGGTATTTAAAAAG
>DWHP01006771.1:0-11266 GCA_018247895.1 Parnassius honrathi | reverse complement strand
AGTTTAGGGTCAATCACAACTGATTAAAAAAAATCGCACGAGAAACATAAATGTCAAAAGAGTGTTGCTCAAACTTGGAGGAAACAACGTTCGGAGTTCAGATCCGAACTTACGTCGAACTCCATAGCAGTTATATAAGACATAAGATCCGTAGGATGAGCAAAGAAATAGGAATGTACGATGTTCTAGGAACTCTGGAACCTTTCACATTTATGTTTATGATGGGATATCATAATTTACAAAAATCATTTTGCTACACTAAGTAAATACCTGACCTTCAACGTTTTTTCATGCTATACAGTTACTGTGATGTTTGTGCAGTTAGCCTTTTGGGTTTTATTGCATCATCGGTCTCAGGGCTTGGAGGCCACGAGTTTAAAATTGGGTGAAGATTATTTATTTTAGTGCGACCCTACGGATGTTTCGTTGCACTAAAATAAATAGTCTGTGTACTTACTTGTCAACATATCTGGTCATTGTTGTGTATTCTAACCGCTGTCGGAACAGGGGCCCAACGCCCTGCTCGGACGACTAACTCGTTTCATTCGACTGGACGGTGTAAACTGCCCAGGGACGCTGGTGTACGGTGTGTACGCCGTGTGGAGAGGTGTGTGGAGCGTCCGTCTGCGGACTTACTACATCGCATCTGTTGTCCTAACAGTGTTTGTGGCACTAGGGGAACGTGTAGTGTCTATGTGTGACGGGCCGGCAACATTTGTGGCATCGGAATCTAACGGAACTGGGGATTCAGTTAGGACGTTACGAGGTCTCCGTAGGCTTTCTGTCAAAATAGCGCCAAGACATTTCCTTGAAGTATTCAGAGATTGTCGGAAGTTGACAGTTTGTGTAAGTCGGAGTTTCACTGGTACCACCGAGCTCCGGTGGCCAAAGGAATGAATCTATTTTGTACGACCTGGAGGTTTTATAAATTCGGTTGGCAGTGCGTGCGAAAACAACGCTTGAGTTAGACATGATAGGTCGTACGCAAGCTCTGTGAAGATAGAGCTTGTGTCTTAGGGATAGTTTGCTCTTGCTGTTAACTAATAGATGGTGACGATTTTGGCACGGTTGCGGATAGAACGAGTATGTTTCACGAAGGTTATGCCGTGGTCAAATGTGACCCCTAAGTATAAGGCCGTTGTTGTCAGAGGATCTGGCCGCTGAACAGAGTGATCGATTTCTTGGAGTTTTGGTTTCGACATCAGCGTCTTGGTGAGAATACCTTTGTTATGATGAGCGACGAAAAGTGCCGTGTCATCGGTGAAAAGAGCGGTGATAACTACTGGGTCTTTAGGGACGTCACTCGTGATGAGTGTAAAGATAAGTGGGGAGAAGACAGAGCCCTGAGGGACTCCAGCCTTGAAGAACGCTTCGTAAAGCAGGCCCTATGTTCAATAGCAAAAGTAGCGATTGGGAAGAAATGCACTAAAGATGTGAGTGAGCCTATCAGACACGTTGAATTTATACTATAGCAAAATTTTGTAAAACATCGAAGAAGAGGGCAACGTTTTTATTTTTACGATTTCATTTTTTAGTTTTACGATTTCTATTGGGAAGGTTGAGTTCTTTCAGAATATTTTCTACAAAGCAATGTAGTTGGTTTGTGTGTGAGTATTCCGGTTTGATGCCAAACTGCTCGTCTGGAAGAAGTTTGTTAGCAAATACGTATTTTTGGAGGCAGCTGTTTTTTTATTGATGATTTGTTTTGATTGATGTAGCTGGAGGCTAAGTTACGCGGTTTCCCTAGTGTCTTGGAAGGAGCAGCTGGTGTGAAAAGCGTTGATAATGCCCACTAGGAAGCAAACAAGTGGCGCTGAGAGTGATTTAAGTACCCTGTTGTTAATGCCATCGTGGGCGGGTGCTGGTTTCTTCTTGAGGCTTTTTATTACTTCTGTGATTTCGTCAACTGTTACAGGATCTAGGGGTACGCGTAGGTAGTTCCGTAGTACAGAGTTATGCTCGACCTCCGCTTAGACCTCTGCGAGGTGAGCAAAATTTATGGGTTCGTTAGAGGGAGTACATTGGCTTTGTAAGCTGCCCGCTAGTCATTCGGCTTTTCAAAGTCTTCAAATGCAAGATCGGAGTTTCTTGGCTTGATGAGAGGCGGCGTGAGTGAGTATTGTTCTGCTCTCAGGGCTCGGGTCAACTACCAGAAGGCAGTTTGTGATGGCTCGATATCTTCCCGCTGATTATCTTACTTATCGTGTCTGAATTTGGCAAGATGCTGTTTCACCTCGTTTTGGAGGTTTCGCAGTCGAATATTTGTTATCTATGGTACGATAGTGATCGTAATATCTTAGGGCCGTGTTCTTCCCTCTGATCTGCTATGAATATCACTCGAAAGCTTCAAGTGTCGATTGCTCGACACGCGAACCTTTCGAGAGCATTCTTCAGCATTCTGCTCCGGCGAGCCTATTTTGTCGAGAATCTTGACTAAATGCTTGGAGGTCGCAGACTCAAGTTTGACCTCGAGCTTACGCCAGTTCATGATGGTTTTGGTTTGAAAGTCCTCATCTGCGGGCTAGCCCAGCTGCATCAGGACTGGTCTATGGTCCGAGTTAAGTTCTAAGATTGTTTCGATGGATGTTATCGACGAACGGACATCTTTGAGTATCAAGAATGTCCGGTTGTTGATTGGTAGTAAACGGGTTGCGGGTTGGAGTCTCGGCCTCGATAACATCGAAGTTTAGTGGCTGGGTGAGATCGAACAATACTTTACCATTGAGATTGTTTGTAAGCAAGTTCCAGGAGGGATGCTTACTGTTGAGGTCTCCAGCTATTATGATACTGGGGCCTACGTTGAGTAATTATAAAATATCTGAATCAATTTGCTTTAGCGGTGGTTGATACGCCAAAACGATGGTAAGTGGCGGATGGCCAGCCAGAGCTATCTTACATATAGAAACTTCTATGTTAGTTAACGGGAGAACATCGATCGGTACGCAGTGTAAGGACCTTTTGCAGTAGATCAAGGTGCCGCCTCTACGGCTGGTCAACCTATGATTTCATACTTGGTATCTGAGGCCGTTTGCGGTATAGAACACGACAGTCAAAGAGAGTGGTTAAGTTCTACGTAACTGTTGAGCTGTCGTTACGATGTTTAAGTGTTTAGGTGCACTGTCCTTCCAGTGACGTTCGTTGTCGCATTACGTTGACAATTCCTATGTGCTCAATCGTGGTGTTGAGTTTGTCCTGAGGGGTGGTGGCTCCACGTAGCTTGCGGGTCAGAGAAGATAAAGCAGTAACGTTAATGTTGCTGATAAAGCAGCAGACTAGTGAGAAGACAGCGGCGAAAGAAGAAGATCCTTGAGGAACGGGCGTGGGTTTAGGGGCCTGTTTGCCCCCAATGGCCGTGCGCCGACAAGTGACATTATTTGTAGCATTGGGTTTTGACGCATATGGTTGGACCTTACAGCAGGGGAGGTGTATGCCTACAACGAACATCTATACACCTAGCGTGTAGGTACGCTAGGATGTTTACCTAGCTGTTGCCTAATGCAACAAACAACACAAAAATTAAAAACGATGACCACCTCACCGGTTGCCAGGAAGCCAGGAAGGAGAGCTATGCACAGGACACTCTTCACACCACAACAAGCGTCCGATATAGTTGGCAGCGACCCTGCTGTCTCCCGGGTCAGCGTGCTTCGCGAACTACAGTGAGGGCACCAATAAACTCGCCAAAGACAGAGCACCAAGCAATACAATGTATTCCAGGTGAGTTGTAATAATTAAATCATTCATACGCATGAGTAAAGGGAGTGACGAGAGTGAACTTAACCGACACGTCCGAAATCTACAGAGCCCAAGCGCAGAATGATCACCACCACCACCGCTTTTTCATGCGTTTATGTTTCACTGTATATTATTTTTCAGCCCGATTCAAATAAGAAGAAGGTTTACATTTCGACTGTATGTATAGTGTGTATGTTACGTGATATTTTTGTTAATTATGAATAAATTTTTATTATTTTAATAAACAGTACTTTGAATGTATTGCCATATACACTTAGAGAAAAAAAAACGTTTTCCAATTCTACTCTCTTTTCTTTTCAAAATTTGGTTGACACACTGCCGTTTCTACGGTTTTCTACATCTACACGAAACACAGGAACATTAAGCCGCTATTTATCGCTGATATTCTACGACAGCGTGGGTCTACCCCGGTCGAGCCCACCCATTTGTGTTACTATCATAATATAGCTGCATCGTGGTTCTACCACGATGTTTATTAATAAATAATACTAATGAAAAATTGCATTCTTTCGAACATACGCAAACACTAAATAATTTCTATTAATGTCCGCAACAAAAACAGTGTTAATGAGCAATGTCACCGTAGATAAGATACCTAATAACATAATATATTGTTAATAATATCCCTGTGTTCTGTTCTATTTCGAAACTAAGACAAACTGGCTTTTTTATTGAATTCAAAGTATTAAAATGACTACAATTTATTTATCCATCCGAATATTGGAAAAAATTAAGTGTAATAAGCAGTATTTTAGGCGTTCAATTTATGGATGGCTTTGCTTTTAAGTGCCTATATATACAAAGATTTAGAAAAGTGCGTATAGCTATCATCAGTAATCTAAGGCTGACAATAAATGATGATAAATACGGTACTTTAGTTCATGGAATTAATTTACTTAATAGCGTAAAATATGTTAATGAAATTAAACATAATACTTACAAATATTTAACAGACACAATAAATTTCCATTAGGCATAGAATGAGAAAAAATAACAAAATCCTGCAAAGCAGAGCGTTCCCTCTGCGAGCGTGAATTCCATAGTAATATGCGAATCCCGAGGCGCGTCAATGTCAAAGGAACCCGGCTCTACGCTGAAGTTTTAAGGAGATTGATAACGTATTGTCACCTAAGTCGTAATTTATGAGACTGTTCGAACCTATTTAGAGTACTATGGGAGCGTTTTGAAATCTCTACTTCCTAGAAGATACTGAGGATATTAATGACAGTGGTTAAATGCTCTTATATCTTTAAATTTTCATTAAAAAAACCATTAGTGCAACAAACGATCAATTAATTGTAAACCATATTAAGGTTAACAAATTGGGCTGATATGTTTTCCATTCGTATTCAAATGTAAAGGTGATAAGCAACTACACAGTTTAACTGGAGTGGTTGAGGGAGGGTTGCACAGAACTTATGAAATATTGTAAGTATGTCGCTATTTATTGTTAGTTGAACAAGTTTTTTTCGAGACATAATCCTGACCCATTTTCACATTGTAGAAGTACGGTTCCGTAGTTGCTCGTCACAATACGTGAACTAAAAAAGGGTTTTCTTGATAATGAGCACATTAAGTGAGTTTGCAGTTTGACCGCTGTAACGACTAAAAATAGGCCCAAATAGGACGCTGTATCAGAAGGACTTATTTCCAATAAGAAAGACTTACAGAGAAGTATTCAAAAAGATTAAAAAAAATTCTTCTTTAAAATAATACAATCTACATCAAATCATTCACATGCCAAGTCCATACAAAGATATTCATGGTTGATATCTATCTATATATTCCCGGCAGTGCAACCATAAGACATGTATAAGACCATAGCCGAAGCTTCCCGTAAACTATAACTGCCCTAAACTATCCTGAGGATCGCCCACGTAAACCAAGAGTACCACGAATTAAACTGTATGTGGATCTTTGATTGTATGAGTACTTTAAATGATGCCTACAATAACTACCAACTAAAAAATAAGCGAAAGTAATACTGAAATATAACTGGCTTCTATTAAGCTCAGGGATTACTTCCACGCCTATAAGACACTAAACAATCTTCTTTAGTCGTGCTAGCTCATATAGTTAGCGCTCGCTGTAAATTTCACAGTACGCGAGCAAACCGGGTTCGATCCCCGCCGACACCTATGAAATTGTTAATTGCAATTTTAAGTGCTGTTGCTTGTTTCACATGCTCTGCGATGAATGAAAACATCGTGAGAAAACCTTCATGTCTGAGAAATAAGAAAAAAAAGTATTCCGAAGGCATGTGACGTTCGCCAACACGCATTGGGGCAGTGGACAATTCCTTGCACTAAAACCTTTTTCAGAAATGAGCGGAAGCCTGTGTCTGGGACTGGGAGGTATATAGGCTGTAACTTTAACTTTTTTGACTTGAATCGTCCTTAAAATATTGTCTGTCTGTCTGTCCGGGCTAATCTTCGGAATGGCTGAATCAATTGTGATAAGACTTTACGAACAGATAGAGAAACATTGAGTTATATTTACTATGTACTAGAGAAGCTGTTCCAAACAAAAAATGTGCACTACTCTGTATACGCGTATGCACGGGAAGCAGTAGAGTCGCGCATGCGCAGTTGATATAAACGCGCGAAAATTATCATAAAAAAAATGTTTATTAAGATTTTTTTTAATTTTCGTTTATTTTGCGTACGTGCTAACTTAATATAAAATTATTATTAGCGCCGCTCCATGAATGTCGAAGCCACAATAGGTAACAGGTGTACGGATTGCAGTACAGTTAAGTTGAACATTGTGAGTGTTCGGAATGCCATATCTAATGCGTAGTACATAAATATCGATGTAGAGAGCCAATGCCAAGAATGATTTAGGCTATACTTTATCCGAAAAACTTGAAATTATTCTTTGAAAAAAGAATAAAATAGAAAAAATAAATGGTCTATGATTATTATTTTAAATCTAAATGGGGCCATAATAAGGGCCGATCCTTATTATAATACCGTTCACAGTTCGTTTTCAGGTCGATCTCGGTTTGATAAAATATTATTAAGTAAAAAATAAGTGTATGCATTCATAATATTCGTAATAGTCAAGTTTTGCTCGAATTCCATTCCAAAAGTATATTATATCAGACCAAGATCGGACTGAGAACGAACTGTGAACGGAAAATGGGATCGGCCCTAATAGATCCCACCCAGGAGAAGCCGGGGCGAGTCGCTAGCAATATAATAAAGGAGTCGTAATTGTGTGAATTAATACACAATAATGGTACGTGCTAGTCTCACCGTCCCAGCGAAAAAACAACGACAGATAAAGGTTACAAAATGAGCTTAACCTCTAGTACCTATTTTGCACGTTTTTTAAGCAATACTAATAAAATAAATAAATTTTGTAAAAGAATATTGTGTCAATGTTTTTTTTTTCAAATATGTGTAGTGCTAACGTTTTAGCGCTCTTAAACCATATTCGCATTATTACATTTCTTATCAAACCGGTTTGGGGCATATCGGTTGGATGGTTTCAAAGTCTATAACAGTCATAGGTAGAAACATTTTTTGTGTTTTATATAGATATAGATAGGTCTTGGTCTTTATTTATACAATAATATACCCGGCACATGGGTTGGATGGTTTCAAAGACTATAACTGACATAGGTAGAAACATTTTTTGTGTTTTATTTAGATATTGATAGGTCTTTATTTATAAAATAATATACCCCCTTATTTAATATAGGCGGCCTTAGACTCCGTCTGGTCCTGTTTTGATGACCACTTATTTACCCATTTCTACCGTCAAATGGCAATGGTTCACTGCTCTTTTTCGGTCTAAATCCAGTATAATTTCAGACTGTGAAGCTTTCCATTTTAGTCCTCGGAGGATAGCGCATCTGTGGCATTTTTTGTTTAAAGTTGTCCGCAGATGTCCATGGATCATCAGGTGGACCGCAAAACCATTCGTCATTTCGGTTCTACAAAAAACACTATAAATATCAAATTTCAAAACAACCGCATCGTTGTTCATGGAGTAATCGTTAATTTAACAATTAAATCAAGCAGAACATTTTAAAATTGGATTAAATAAAATTTCGTGCCATGAGCCCTATTGAATAATATAAATAATATACATCGGTTAACGGGGGCTCATGTTCTTGGAAAATCATGAATTCCATGTGGCCTTCGAGCGAGTGTCTGCATAGCTAGGCTACCATTCCAGGGTAAGACGGTTTGTTGAGATACTGCGGTAATGTGAAAAACAAATTGCATCGGAAGATGTCCGTTTTTTAAAATTGCTTTGAATATTCAGAATCTTGATCTATTCAGAAGTATTTTAATCAAAGGGTGCGAACAATTATTACACCGCATCAAATCAACTCTGTAGCGAGAACCTGGGAGAGTTTTGGGTCGAATTTTTACTTGATAGGAAACTTGTGTTCCTTATTAAAACTTGAGTCTAAACAAGACTCCCAATGGCTCCAAAGTTTAAGTTCTAATCAGCTGAAAACTCACGGATATTGTTTTGCTTTTGGGATTCTGAAGGAATCCTTTTGATTAATTAAGCAGCAAAAGGTATGTCCATAATTGGAGATGTTACGCTGAAGTATTTGAAACCTTTAAAACCGCTGTGAGGGAAAAGGCGAGGAAATTTAAGCAAATGTATGCTGATTTTGCGAAACAACGCGCCAGTGAACAAGCTGCTGTACACAGAACGGGCTAGAGGGATTCCATAGTTGCCACGCTTGGTAGGCGGGTTGATAACCTCAGTTTTTTATTCTTTAGTTGGTATCAGGGAGACGCTATTGTCCATCTCCCACGGAATGGTTTGTTTCGCTCTGACGCCTCTTACCGCGGAACGATATGAGGTAGCGGATATTCTTACATCGCTACTACACGGTCTGTGACCATTACTTATATGTTTTTTTTTATTAAAATTTATTATATAAACCGCCATAGTACGCTTATTTGGAAATAATTTGAAGATTGCTATTAGGCACAGTGTAGATTTGCGTATATTCAACGTAGCGGTTTCTAAATTTCATACACTCTTCATAAATAAGAAAACGGTATATCGTAAATCTGTTGATAGCATATGTGACAAGTGATGACGTCCAGTTGCGATTAGTTAGAACGATTGTATTTCTCAGTCAACAAGAGATATCAGAGAACGCAGTTCTTGAACATGCAACAAGTTTTTTATTCGTATTGGTTGAGCGGGTTCTTTATACTTATATAAAATATGAGAAGAAATCGATAAGACTTATTTCGATTTCAAATCTCAATATAATATATTATAATTATTCTGTACGTTTATCACTAAACTTCTCTTAAACGGCTGGACCAAATTTGAGAACAAAATTTGTTTGTTTTAGTAGGTCTTTAGACGTTTCATATTCACAATTGGACGCGGTTGGTTGCGCTGTTTTCGTAATCCAGCATTCACCCGTACGAAGCAGGGTGGATTGTTAGTTCATTATAATAGTATAGTAACAAGCGAAACAATATACCTGCTTATCGTAGGTGGTTATTTCAGGCCATGGACACTTGACACTGAACACTGACACTGAACACACCAGCTCCTGTTCACTTTTGAGGTCTTAGAAGAAAAATAACTCTAAGCTTGTAATTTACTATGAAATACGAGTGTGTAGGGGTACAGAACAAGATCACTTTCGCCTAGTATTATTCTAGAAATATTTAAATATTGAAGTTAAATTGAAATATGAGGAATTATTTAATATTATGATATATATTTATAGTTTCAAATATCAACATGACATTCATATTTATTGAAATATATTTCCGCGTGGGACGTCGCAAGTTTAAATTGGTTCGTCAATAAATATTAATGTTTAATATTCTATTATAAAGAACGGCTTGTGGGCAGAGTGCTTGCTGTCGCATAGACTTTGAAGCGACAAAGCGTCACTTCTATTTTAGTCGACATGATCGTGAATTACAGTCATTATTGCAACCTCCAACAACGTTTGAGTTAGAAATCATTACACCGCATCATTTGTATCAAGATGTTGTAATTTGTCTTGGATTTTAATTATTCATTAGTGACCTAGTGTCATCAGGCAAACAGAATGATTCATTTCGTTGGAATGTCGTGCTTACTTGAACTTGGTTGCGGTTTCCCTTTGTGCTTGGCCTTATTTGAATGGAGTACTCATCTGTACGACATCTCAAGTTACATACTAACGGGAAGTGTTACACTCAATAGACCGTTTTAATTATTAAGAGCCATTTTGAGCCGGGTTTTAAGTTATTATCCTCTAAGATGTTCAAGCGTTTAAGTCGTGCATAAAAGAATAACCTCATACCGGTGAGGTGGCAGAATTCAGCCAGAAAAAAAAGCTGCGTCTGTGGGCTGGCTGAATTCTGCCATTACTTCACAGTCGTAATTCGCGGCAAAACTCGTATGTTTCTTTATCTTAGTGCAATAAAATCGTGTGTGTGTTCACTATGAACTGATTTTGCGCTTTGAGGTCAAACATTGACGTAATAATTTTGCTTTTAAAATTGTGTGAAGAGCGTTAGTTTTTTGTGATAGATCTGTTAAAATGTGTACTGTTGATGTAATTAAATGCTTATTACAATCAAATATTCGTTGATTTTTTATTTTTGAATTAGAAATAAATATAAATGTTATATATTTCTTTCCATGTATATAATGGTACTTATAAACCATAACTTCTTTTTTTTCTTTAAAATGTTACCTCGGAATTCTTCCTGTACCGTGGCAGTTTATAAATAAACTGCACAAGGACAAACATCCAGACCCGGAACAATTACTTGTAGGCCATACAAATACTTGTTCCTTGCGGCATTCGAACCCGCGGCCCTTAGCGCTGTAACTCATTGCTGAGCCACTGCGCCACGGAGCCGTTAGATGTAATTATAATATTTCATTTGTATGATTTAAAAAAATAAGAACAGAAACAAATTCTGAGTAATAGATAAAGAAAATAAAATCTTAATTTAAAATAGAACTGGAGATACTATAGTTTTTATAAACTTAGGGCCAAAAATAACCCAAGTCTGTGATGTGGCTGAATTTAGCCACACAGGCATGACAGTTTCCATTTTGAGTTTTTCACAGACGAGAGGAAAATTTTTCTTACCGAACTTAGCCCCCTTTTTCACATTTGTAGTGTAGTCGTAAACACTGAGACACTCACTTGTGTCTGCTTACGCTATAAAATCGGATATAACCGAGGTTGCAATTTCAAGACATCTGACACACATGACCTGACAACTTTATGTTTAATTAGAACCTGCGTTCGTGGTAAGCGATAATAAATGTTTATAATTACTGTTTACTGGGATTTGTAAATACCATGATGTTTCTATATAAAATTTATTTATTCATTTAAAATTCATACAAGATGATGTATAGACGGACTTGATGCATGAGGCATACTCTACCAGGCAGGCAACCTTTGAGTGATGTAGAGATAAAAATTACGAGTAGGTGTGTGAAATAATAAAGTGCATAAATACATATAAAACAAAATAATACCAAACGCATACAAAAACTT